>JAJIBD010026524.1:0-77242 GCA_021461705.1 Cryptotis parvus
GGGATGAAGCCAAAAGGAATAACATACGGATCATTGGGGTCTCAGAAGGGCAAGAAGAAAACCTTTATGAAGAAGAAACTGTCAAAGCCATCATTGCTGAGAAGTTCCCTGAACTGAAGAAAGCTTGCTCCCCAGATACAGGAGGCATAGGGTACCAGCTAAAAGAAACCCCAATAAGAATACTCCAAAACACATCCCTAATTAGAATGACAAAACTATAGCTAGAGATAAAATACTGAAAGCAGCAAGATCAAAGAAGGAAATCACATACAAAGGAACATCCCTAAGATTTACAACAGAATTCTCAGATGAAATACTCTGAGCCCGAAAACAATGGTGGGATATTATGAAAAGGCTCAATGAACTGCAGGCCTCACCAAGAATTCTTTACCCAGCCAGACTCACATTCAGATATGAAGGAAAGATATACAACTTCATGGATAAGCAACAACTCCAGGAACTTCATAGCCTCAAAACCAACTTTAAAAGAAGGACTGAAGGATCTACTGTAATCCAACCAAACCCAAAAGCACAACAAGCACAAACAGAAAGATGGCACAAAATCCCATGATAATAATCTCTCTCAATGTCAATGGTCTAAATGCACCAATTAAGAGACACAGAGTGGCAAAATGGATTAAAAAATTGAATCCAACATTCTGTTGCTTACAAGAAACACATCTAAATAATCAGATCAAACACAGATTCAAAGTCAAAGGATTAATGAAACCAAGAGCTGGTTCTTTGAAAAAATAATTGATGACTAGATCAAGAAACTTTGGTACATCTACACAACGGAATACTATGCAGCTGTTAGGAAAAATGAAGTTATGAAATTTGCCTATAAATGGATGGACGTGGAGAGGATCGTGGTGAGTGAAATTAGCCAGAAGGAGAGAGACAGATATAGAATGACTGCATTTATTTGCATAACATAGATATATATACATATATATACATATTATGATACCAATATCCAAGGTCAGGCGAAATGTGGATCGGAGGTCTTGCCAAAGGTCGAAACTACCACAAATGTGTGGGAGCAGAGGTTAGGTAAGACAGAAAGGAACAGTGGACCAATGATTGTCGAAAGTCTATTACAATCCACAACATGTAAGAGAGAGAGAGAGAGAGAGAGAAAGAGAGAGAAGAGATGGAAAACCTGCCATGAAGGCAGGCTAGGGAGGGGGAGGGGTTTCGGGACATTGGTGGTGGGAAGTGGGCACTGGCAGAGGGATGAGTGCTGGAACACTGTATGGCTTTTAAACCCAAACATCAACATTTTTGTAATTGTCAAAAATAAATAAAAATAATTTTAAGAACCCTCAAAAAAATAAAAGATAGAAGCTAAGGGCTGCTCAACCCACATGGAGTGGCCCCTGGAGCCACGGGAGGACTGTAAAAGCTTGGCCCTTGGCCAAGACCAACATAGTTCCTAGGGCCAGCAGACACGTGGGAAAGGCCTTACCAGTCGGACTTGGAGCTGGAATCAGGGCCCTGCCCCCATCCCTTCTATCTCCATGCACCAGTGGGGGGGTGACTACAAGCAGGCAGACATCAGAAACAGCAAAAGCTGGATAAGCTACATACCAGACCCTCAGCTATGCAGACATGCGGTGGCTCTGTGGCCACGTGACAGACTTAGATATTAATCAAGTTTAGGACCAGGTTCTTCACAGGATCTTTCACATGTATACACTGTAATGTTCATTGTAGGTGTAACAAACTGGGATGGCTGATTGGAATGGGGAATGATAATGTCAGACTAGAACTCACCATCGAATGTACACTAGAGACTTACATGTTAAACTGTATTTGTAGGGCAAGCCACAATGTGTAAGAGAAGAGAGAGAGACAGAGAGAGAGAGAAACACAGATACAGAGATGGAGAAAGAAAAAGAGAAAGAGAGAATGAAAAGGGGCCTGTTATAGAGGCAGGCTGTGGGTGGGTGGGAGGGGAGTGTTATGGGAATGGGGCACTGGTGGAGGGATGGGTGCTGAAACACTGTATGACGGAGACCCAATTATGAACATCTTTGTAATTGTATCTCACGATGGTATAAAAAAGAATAGAAACTAAATGCTAGCTTTTCTATAACTTGAATAAAACTCTCTATAATAGTTTATTCCTTAATAAATCACTCAAATAAAATAAAGTCTATAACACAGAACCATAATGGGATTACATCTCAAATGGGAATCTGAGATACATGAGCCATAAAGAGTAATTATCTGACCAGTAATATTTAGCCTCTTTTTCTTTATTTACTCTTTGAATTATGGTCTCTAAAGATGTCATGAATCTGGAAGATGACACCAATAGCAAAAGAAAGAATAATTTATTTGAGAGGGTTATGGTCAGAATTCTGGCTAACTTTAATATAATAGCTGAAGTTTCAGAAACATGGAAATTAAAGTAATCCTAAACACAAGCGTAGAATAATGCTTGAAATATTCTAGACTGTAAGTCACACAAAATGGAAAAGAAAATATCATAGTGAAAAATAAGCTTACCATGAACAGACAGTGAAGAGAATTATGTCTATAATGGCTGTGCCCATTTGGGGAGAAGGACCTCTGGGTTTTCTGAATGATCTTTTTCAGAATGATCTTTTCTGTTATACAACACACTGTTTTTATTATGCAACAAAATTCTGTCTTCTTTATTTCTGGGCACTGTATTTCCAACCTTATATTTTCTTTCCTACAATTAGTGCAATTAGATGCAGTCCTACATTGCCAAAAATATACTCATAAATATGGTGTGAACCATTCACAAACCAGATTTTATTGAAAAAAAATTTTTTAAATAATTTTATCTTCCTTCCCCATCTTGTTGCTTTAGACTTAAATACATCTTAATGGGGGAACGAGCGGAAATATGGGGTGGGGCACAGAGAGAGTAAATATTCAGGAAAGAAGAATGGACCCTTAGAAGAACAGAAAGGACATATCATTTGTGACAGTTTGTCTGGGTGTAGTGTCAGTTCTAGTCTCCTCTCCTGTGATTAATCTTCCTGGTTTATAGAACTTCCAAAAAGGAAATTTATGACAATGGAGTTCCTTTTATAAGACATGTTCTTAGACGGATAAGTGGAGTTCAAAAAATAGCCTCTCTCTGCTTGTGCTGTTTTTAAAATGCCTAGAACTCAAAGTATATATATCTGAAGGGTGTATGTTGGGGTAATATATCCTGAACTCCGAGAGACATTTTCTGAAGTGACACCTTTCACTGCTCTTCAACAGCAACATATTTAACATATTTTAGAGTGTAGCCTTAGCAAAATAAAAATAATACAGAGCATAAATTTAGCCTACAGACAAAGGTGAAAGAGGCCTTTCACAATGACCAAAAGTGAACAGTGCTACGGAGTAACAAAATATTTGGTAATTCTGGAAAAACCATTACCACAAAACTGACCACCTCTGTGGTCCTGAATTTAGTATGTAAAATATGGAAAATTCCCCCATATTTTATGAAGTTAGTTATTCATTTAATAACTTTAAGATTAGTTGTGGATCTCCCAATGTTCTGTGTCCAGACCTCACGTTCCTTGCTGGTTCCTACAATTGTCATCTTTGATCCACACCATTCTCTTGCTGGTTCTGTGTCTAGAAGTCCCCGCTGTCCTCCCAGACTTGTCATGAATGCTCTGTAGTTTCTGTCTAAGTTCTGGGTCCTTCATCTCAAGGTCAGTAGCCCTAAGGCTCTTTGTTCCTTTGGCCTTCCTTGGTTCTCAGGCCATATGGATGATAATTTCTGTTTTGTGGATTTTTTTGTTTGTAAGAGCCATGCCCAGTGTTGCTCAGGCCTGATTCCTGACTCTGCACTCAGACATCACTTCTGACAGGTTTGGGGACCATATGGGGTGCTGGTGATTGAATTCAGATCCACCAGTGCAAGATAAACACCCTACCCACTGTAACGTCAATCTGGCCAGCCCAAGAATTCCTGTTTTCTTGTCTTCTGACCAGGTACAACCAAGAAGTCAAAGATGGAGCTACTGCTGGCTGTGCCCCTTTTCAGTGTCTTCCCACCCTTAACCATTCCATTATCTATCTGACAAGCAATCTCTCATGTACATGAGATTTGGTAGAATCACGTGAAACCCCTGACTTCCCCCTACCATTTCTACCATAGAAAAACTATCTCTTCGGGGGTTGCAGAGGAGCTGTAGGTCTGGTGTGGGTGGGTCTATCTTCTGGGGCAGCTGACATGGAGGCAGAGAAAAGGGTGGGGCCCAAATCTCGGCTCCGAAGTTGGGCCAGCATGGATCTCTCCCCTGCACTTGTGAGCGAACCCTTGGAGCAATGTTGGACTCGGTCAGGGACTAGCCAAGTCCCTTACGGGGAAGTCAGCTCCATGGGTTGCTTCCACGTGGGGCTGGCCAAGCAGCACAGCTGTGGGTCTGGAGTGAATGAGTCTGGATCTCTTCTGGGGTTGCAGACCCATGCCAGACCCACAGCCCCTCTGCTAGCCCCTGGCCAAGTCCAACATGTCTCCAAGGGTTCGCTCACATGTGCAGTGGAAAGACCATGCTGGCCAGACTTGCAGGGGATTTGGGCCCCTCTGCCCTTTCCTCCACCTCCATGCCTGCTAACCGGAAGAGAGACCCAAGCCAGACCCACAGCTCCGTCGGCACATGGCCACTCTGTGGGATGCGCCGACAGTCTTAGATAGATCTTTCACATTTATACACTGTATACAGTTCTAGACAGGTTCTAACTGATACCCGTCATCCCAGTATGCCTAGCAAGAATCCAGAGCAACCCACACATCATGCGGTCAGTCATTCTCAACATCCAGACTTCATAGTTTCTTAGAGCTCCATCCAAGAGAAAACCTGATCTTTCCCTTTAAGTTTCATCAGTAAATTTTCCCTGTAAGTTTCATCAGTAAGTTTCATGCTCGAGATGAGAGCCTTCTACTGAGAGTACACCACCTACACTGCAGAGCCTGGCAAGCTACCCATGTTTTATTGGTTATGTCAAAAACCAACAAAACCAAAAAAGCAATCAATAATTGCTTTATTTAGAGGTGACTACAAGAGTATGCCACCCGCACGGCAAGCCTGGCAAGCTGCTTGTGTCGTATTTGATATGCCAAATACCAGTAACATTTATATTAGGTCATTCCCATGACCTAATATAATGGTTTGAGGCTCTTTATGTTCCTGGAGCAAGCAGATGCCTTTGGGTTCTACTAGCATGAGGCAGGACATATGGAGATATTACTGGTGCCTGCTCTAGATAGTCAAAAACTAGTAACAATTATGGATCTCAATTCCATCACCTGAAGAATGGCTTGAGGCTCAACCTGTCCCTGGAGCAAGTAGATGCCCTTGGGCTACACTTGCTTGTGACAGGATATATGGAGATATTACTGGTGCCTGCTCGAGCAAATCGATGAACAACGGGAAGACAGTGATACAGTGACAGTGAAAAAACTATAAGCTACATTTTGAAGACAAAAAGAGAATGTGTATTAATCCAGTAACTCTAAGGAAAGCAGTTGCAAATGCTCAAGAGATGGCATGTTCTCGCTTCTACTTACAACTTAAAGATATTACCAGAAAAGAGGCAAATTCTGGGAGAAATCAGCTGGTTTACAAGCAGAAATGAAAGAGAGTTGAGGGCTCAAGGAGGCAGGAAAGTCAGAGAGCTTATAGAAATGAAAATAAGAAAATCAAACAAGGGGCTGGCACTGCCGGCCAAGCATCACTGTGAGTGGCCCTCCAGCCCTACAGAATAAAACACTGAAAAAACAAACAAAAAAAAATCTACTAGATGTCTCAAGTTCACAAAGTAACTTAGATTAAGAGAATTACTTTTCTGCTTCTCTACTCTTTTGAGTCTCCTCAAAGAGGCTTCCACTAAATTGGAGAAAAGGGGCAATACTCAAGGACTTGGAAGCAAAGTGAATGATGAGACAGATTCGAGAGAGCCTGGGAGGTAGCTCAGGGGGGATGGATAGAGATAGCTCAGGTAGCTCTGTATTTAATGATGAATAATTTTTCTTTTAATGTTTAAAGCATGTCACATAGTTATATTATAGGGGAAAGGTAGACAAGAAAGAAGGTGGGCGGCAAAGAACGTAATTTTGTTTTAATATTTTTTGTTAGGGATCACGATCACGATCATGATCTTCCGTTAATCATCTATTTGCTCTAGCAGGCACCAGTAATATCTCCATATGCCCTATCTCATGCTAGGAGAACCCAAAGGCAAATTGAATGGTCAAGGGAGACATCAGTGGAAAAGATGGCATATGAGCAAAAGTATGAAGGTTTGAGAGAGACCTGAATATACTCAAATACCCTTTTCTTACTTGTTAACAGTTTCATCTCTGATATGAGCTCATTAGGAGCTTTTGCTTACTGCAAGAACACCACGATGAGTTCGTTTCTGTTTGTTTGGCCCCCAATTAAGGAATTTGTTGTTCTCTTGAGGCCAGAGAAATAGTACAGCAGATAGGTTGCTTACCTTACAGCAAACCTGCCTTCAATCCCCAGCACCGCATATAGTACCCTGAGTCTGCTAGGAGTGATCCCTGAGTGCAGAGCCAGGAGTAAGCCCCTAAGCACACCTAAATGTGCCCCCCAAATAAAACATTAAACTTTGCTGTTTTATTATAAAATCTCTTATCAGATCCTGGTATCCCTACTCAAAAATTAGAAAACAATATGGGCATTCCTCCGAAAACTAGATATTGAGCTCCCATTTGATCCAGCAATAGCACTCCTGGGAATATACCCGAGAGACCGAAAAACACATAGCAGAAACACTATCTGTACTTCTTTATTCATCTCTGCGCTATTCACTATAGCTAGAATCTGGAAACAACCTAAATGCCCGAGAACAGAGGACTGGCTAAAGAAACTGTGGTTCATCTACACTATGGAATACTATGCGGCTGTCAGAAAGGATGAAATTATGAAATTTACCTGCAAATGGATGGACATGGAGACCCTCATGCTGAGTGAAATTAGTCAGAAGGGAAAGGACAGATATAGAATGACTGCATTCATTAATAGGACATAAATAGATACCAGTGTTTTACTAAATGTGTGAAATGGTAATGGCAGATTAAAACTCACCGTTGAATATACACAAAGAGACTTAAGTGATAAACTCTAAATATCTGCAGGGCTAGCCACAATGTGTAAAATAAGAGGGAGAGAGATGCAGAGACAGAGAGAGAGACAGAGAGAAAGAGAGGAATCTGGGGTACCTGCTATTAAGGCAGCCTGGGGGTGGGCGGAAGGGGGTAGGGTACATTGGTGGTGGAAATGGGGCACTGGTGGAGGGATGGGTGCTGGTATACTGTATTACCAAGAACCAATTATGAACACCTTTGTAATTTTATGTTTCACGGTGGTATAATAAAAATTTTTTTAAAATTACATTCGCATTTACTTCCAAGAAACAAGCCGATTGAATAAGAGAATTCGAGCTAATAAATTGTAACCTCTCTCTTCACATTAATCCCACATTGCCCCAAGCATTAGCTAACAAATATTTGATATCCATAGTTGATGTTTTCTTAGTATCCTTTCGTCTTTTCTAATCAAAATGCTGCTTGTTTTGACTATAATGCCCTTTCCACATAGAAATTTAGCCTTTAATATACGACATAAAAGAATATATTTTTAAGTTTTTGAACAGTTGAAAAAAAAAAAATGTTATTATCTTGTGACTATTCAATAGAAACAAATACTGGAGTTATTTTGACTGAGCGGCTCTTGCTCTGTCTTAAAAGCATGACTTGCCACACCATGCCCACCCGGAAGTACTGAAATCCATTTGCCACCATTCATTGGGCTGTTCCACTCTCTGTTCCCTCTGTGCCTTCCAACTGTAATTGGAAGAGAGCCTGGGAGGTAGTTCAGTGGGATGGACGGGGTAGCTCAGGTACTTCAGGGGGATAGATGGGATAGTTCAGGTAGTTCAGGGGGACTGATAGAGATAGCTCCGGTAGATCAGGGGAATGGATGGGGTAGCCCCTGGTAGTTCAGGGGGATGGATAGAGGTAGCTCAGGTAGTTCAGGGGGATGGATGAGGTAGCTCAGGTAGTTCAGGGGGATGGATGAGGTAGTTCAGGTAGTTCAGTGGAATGGATGGGGTAACTCAGGTAGTTTAGTGGGATGGAATACAAGCTCAAGCAGGTACTGTACTTCCAACTGTAGCAAGCTCATTGTTATGAGCTCTGCATCTAAAGGTTAGTTTTGGATTGGTTATTCTGTTTTTAAAAAATTTTTATTATACCATGTGAGATATACAATTACAAGGATATTCATAATTGGGTCTCTGCCATACAGTGTTTCAGAACCTATCCCTCCACCAGTGCCAAATTCCACCACCCATATCCCAAACACGCCACACCACCCAAACCCCACCTGCCCCTATTGCAGGCACATTGCACTTCTCTGTCTATCTTTTTTGTCTATGTCCCTGTATTTCTCTCTCTCTCTCTTCTGTTACATTTTGTGGCTTGTCCTACAGATACTAATGATGTGTGATGTCTCTATCTGAATATTTAATAGTGAGTTCTATTGTGACATCATATTCCTCATTCCCCATAACCTCTCCAGTTTGTTGCAAATAGAATGATCATTGAAGTGTATAAATGAGAAAGATCCTGGGGAGGACCTGGTGCTAAAATAATGCACAGCCGCCCCGCAGCCTGCACAGCTGTGGATCTGGAGTGTCTGTCTTCCAGCGATTGGCTGTGGTGGCTGGAGCTCAGGGCCACACCAACCGACCCAGAGTCTGGGGGAATGGGTGGAGGCGCCCAAATCCCTGCTCTGAGCCTGGCAGGCGTGGCCACCTACATGCAGACCAAGCCCTAGGAGCTATGTAGGACACAGCCAGGAGCTGGCCGAGCCTTTTAATTTTCCCACAGGAACTCCATAGGGCCACTCATCATGAGGCCAAGCTGCGCAGCTGTGGAGTCAGTTATTCTGTTTTAATCCTTTGTTTCTCACATACTGTGGAGATCATTGGGTATATGTTTTTGTTCTCAAACTCAGCTTACTTAGACTAATATTATTATTAGCCATACCATGAATGGAATATTAACAATAATAACAATATTATTGTTATTAGCCACTCCATTCACGGTGTGGCTAATAACAATAATTTGTCTATTCTTAGAGCCGGAGCAATAGTCCAGCAGGTAGGGCATTTGCCTTGCATGCAGCCGACCCGGTTTGATCCTCGGCATCCCATATGGTCCCCCATGCAGTGCCAGGAGTGATTCCTGAGCACAGAGCCAGCAGTAATCCTGAGCATCGCTGGGTGTGACCAAAAAGAAAAAAATTGTCTATTCTTAGAGTTTGGTAATAGCCTATATGTATTTTAGCCACATTATATTTTAAGGTAGAACCTCCCCAAAAGTGCTCAGGGGATCTGAAGCTAATCCCTGTTGTGTTTGACTAAGCCTGTCGGTTCAGTGCTAGAGTTGCTTGGACTCTGTGTTGTTGGGGACCACTACTGCCTCTCCTGGTTGTGCCTGAGGCTGCCCAAGGCCATACAAAAGGCATCCAGGGTTATATTAGGTGTGCTCAGGGGCCATACCTGATCTCCGAGCTATTCCTCCCCTCCTCCCCCGGTGCCAATGCCACCTTTTTCTTTATTTTTTCCTTTCTTTTTCTTTGCTTTTTGGGTCACACTCGGCGACGCTCAGGAGTTACTCCTGGCTCTGCACTCAGGGAATTACTCCTGGCGGTGCTCAGGGGACCATATGGGATGCCGGGTATTGAACCCGGGCCGGCGCATAGGCAGGCCACGTGCAAGGCAAACGCCATACCCCCTGGGCTATCACTCCAGCCCCAACCTTTTCTTTATCTGTACATTTGTTGAGGGCACAGTTGTGTATCTTGATTATGTAAGCAGATCCCAATATTCATATGCATTCACATGTCATTTCAGATTAGTGTGATAATTACCAAATACAGACATAATAGTGAAACTGCTGGATTGTATGGTAGGTCTATTTTTAGTGTCTTGAAGAAATTCCATACTGAAGATTTCCAAAGAAGATGGACCAGTTTGCATTCTCTTCCATTTCATTTTCGGCGTAGAAAAACAAAACTTAGTTCTATATATTGATATTTGTAGCTTGCAACATCACTATGCTGTTCTATCTTTTGTAATAGTTTCTTAGAACAGTCTCTGAAGTTTTCTACGAATATAATCATGTCATCTACAAATAGAAACAGCTTTAGTTCTTCTTTTGCAATTGATTTCTTTTAGTTTTCTAGAAAGAAATCACTTTTAAAAGAGATAAGATATCTTTTATAATCTGAAGAATGAACTATGTTAACAAAGGGAGAGGAAAGGTGTCCATCCCTCTGTACTACTGTTCTGGCCCTGTTCTTTGGTCACTTCCAAGAAAAGTTAGGCAACATATTTAGGGGCAAGTAGAAAATAATACTCTATATTATTATTTATAAAATAGAATTTTATCTATGTATTCTTAACAAGTGTAGACCTCTAGAAAATGTGTCAGTGTTGATGTTTGTGATATTTCAATTTGAACTGTGAAGTTCTTCCAAGTGAGAAATTTTTATGAGCGATTCAAGCAATTGTGAGGTGTGCTGGTATAATTCGTCTCCTATGTACTTTATATGCAATAATTCCTATGTGAAGGAATTATTATTTACAATAACTCCTATGCAAAGGAGTTATTGAGATGTCTCACGTTCCAAATGAGGACTTGAAGTAAATTATGTAATATGGCATAGGTGTCTTCTCATAGTTCTCTTAATTTACAGCAATTATGAGAAATTTCCTAGAATTTATTATACTCAGATATGTACATACATGACAGAATTTTGCTATTTAGAGAGTAGAGTTTGACAAATTTCTAAAGTATCAGACTTTGTTCTTTTATATAAAAATACTGTCCACTCAGCTAAAGATTAGTATTTATCAAGGCTCTTTAAATTTTTTTTTTTTTTAAGTATTTTATTATACCACCGTGAGATATACAAATAAAAAGATATACAATTAAAAAGTTCATATTTGGGTTTTGGTCATACAGTGTTTCAGCACCCGTCCCTCCACCAGTGCCCATCTCCATACACATAAAAAGATATACAATTAAAAAGTTCATGTTTGGGTTTTGGTCATACAGTGTTTCAGCACCCATCCCTCCACCAGTGCCCATCTCCCACCAACAACATCCCCGGTTCCCTCCCCCTTCCCCAACCCCTGCTCCATGGCAGGTTCTTTATTTCTTTGCCTTTCTCTCTCTTTCTCTTTTCCTTCCCTTCCAGACTATGGATTACAGAACATACATTAAAAGGTTGTCATGTGAATCCTTTTGCCTCTATTTAATGCTCAGTTCTAGGTTGGCATTAGTACCCTCGACTATTATTAGCACCCTGTTCCATTTTCTGTCTTTCCTAAACTCTGACTCCCACACGTTTGTGATAATTTGCACCTTTGACAAGACCTCCTGATATATGCTTCACTTGACCTTGGATATTGGTATCATAATATGTACATATATATTTATGCCATGCAAATAAATGCAGTCATTCTGTATCTCTCTCTCCTTCTAGCTAATTTCGCTCAACATAATCTTCTCCATGTCCATCCATTTATAGGCAAATTTTATAACTTCATTTTTCCTAACAGCTGCATAGTATTCCATTGTGTAGATGTACCAAAGCTTCTTTATCCAGTCATCGATTTTCAGGCACTCTGGTTGCTTCCAGATTCTGGCTATTGTGAATAATGCTGCTATGAACATAAAAGTAGGGATGGTGTTTCCGCTGCGTATTTTTGGTTTCCCAGAGTAGATTCCCAGGAGTGGTATGGCTGGGTCAAATGGGAGTTCAATTTCTAGTCTTTGGAGGAAAGTCCATATTGTTTTCCAGAAAGACTGTACCAGCCGGCATTCCCACCCAACAATGGATGAGTGTCCCCTTTTCCCCACATCCACGCCAGCACTTGTTGTTCTTGCTCTTTTGAATATGTGCCAGTCTCTGTGGTGTAAAGTGGTATCTCATAGTTGTTTTGATTTGCATCTCTCTGATGATTAGTGATGATGAGATTTTTTCATATGTTTTTTGGCCATTCGAATTTCTTCCTTGCTGAAGTTTCTGTTCATTTCTTCTCCCCATTTTTTGATGGGGTTGTTTGTTTTCTTCTTGTAAAGTTCTACCAGTGCCTGATATATCCTGGATATTAACCCTTTATCAGATGGGTATTGGGTGAATATTCTTTCCCATTCTGTGGACTGCTTTTTGTATCTTAGTCACTGTTTCTTTTTTTTTTTATTTTCTTAAAATCATATAAAAGTATTTCCTTTCTTAATACATGTCTTTTTTAAATTTCAAAAGTTTTCTTTAATAGCGACTTTATTATTTTTTTTATTAAATCATCACGAAATACTTACAAAGCTGTTCTTGATTGGGTTTCAGTCATACCAGCAGCCATCCCTCCACCAGTGTACATTTACATCAGTGTCCCCAATTCCCTCTATGGCCTCCCCCACAATCTGCCTCTAGGGCAGGCACTTTCCTTCTCTCTCTCTATCTCTCTTTTTCTCTCTCTCTCTCATTCTTTCTTTCCTTTTGAACATTGTGGTCTGCAATACCAACACGTATATCATACCTTTACCTGCTTGCAATACTCAGCTCTAATCTAGTGCTTCTATTTCTGACTATTACTGTCAAACAGGTCCCTTTTTTTTTTTTTTTTTTTTACCATTTTTTTTTTTTTAATTTTTTTTCTTGCCATAGCAATCAGAGAAGAAAAAGGACATCAAGGGCATCCAGATAGGCAAGGAAGAAGTCAAGCTATCATTATTTGCAGATGACATGATATTATACCTAGAGAACCCTAAACTCTCTACCAAAAAACTCCTAGAAACAACAGATGCATATAGTAGAGTGGCAGGATACAAAATCAACACGCAAAAGTCGGTGGCTTTCCTATATACAAATAACGAAAGAGAAGAAAGGGATATTAAGGAAACAATTCCATTCACAATTGTGCCACAGTCACTGTTTCTTTTGAGGTGCAGAAGATTTTTTAGTTTCATGTAGTCCCATGTGTTTATCTTTTCTTCTAATTGCTTTGTTAGTGATGTTTCACCTTTGAAGATGCCTTTAGCTTCAATGTC
The DNA here is from genome assembly GCA_021461705.1 of Cryptotis parvus. Taxonomy (NCBI): domain Eukaryota; kingdom Metazoa; phylum Chordata; class Mammalia; order Eulipotyphla; family Soricidae; genus Cryptotis; species Cryptotis parvus. The sequence continues at coordinate 13,136 of JAJIBD010026524.1, forward strand.
GTGGAGGGTTTTTCCTATATTTTCTTCAATGTACTTTATGGATTCAAGTCTGATATTGAGATCTTTAATCCATTTTGATCTGATTTTTGTGCATGGTGTTAGACACAGGTCCAAATTCATTTTTTTACATGTTGCTGCCCAGTTTTCCCAACACCACTTGTTGAAGAGGCTTTCCTTACTCCATTTTAGACTCGTTGCACCTTTATCAAAGATTAAATGATCATGTGTTTGAGGTTGGATGTCAGGATAGTCAATTCTATTCCATGGGTCCACAGGTCTGTTTTTATTCCAATACCATGCTGTTTTAATTACTACTGCCTTGTAGTACAGTTTGAAGTTGGGAAAGGTGATGCCTCCCATCTTCTTTTTCCCGAGGATTGCTTTAGCTATCCTTGGGGGTTTATTGTTCCATACAAATTTCAGGAGCGTTTGGTCAATTTCTTTGAAGAATGTCATCGGTATCCTCATAGGGACTGCATTGAATCTGTACAGAGCTCTAGAGAGTATTACCATTTTGACAATGTTGATTCTCCCCATCTATGAACAGGGAACGTGTTTCCATTTCCTTGTGTCCTGTTTTATCTCTTGGAGCAGTGTCTTGTAGTTTTCTTTATACAGGTCCTTTACATACTTGGGTAAGTTGATTCCTAGGTATTTGATTTTCTGTGGCACAATTGTGAATGGAATAGTTTCCTTAATATCCTTTTCTTCTCTTTCTCTATTTGTATATAGGAAAGCCACCGACTTTTGGGTGTTGATTTTGTACCCTGCACTCTAATATATGCGTCTATTGTTTCTAGGAGTTTTTGGGTAGAGAGTTTAGGGTTCTCTAGGTATAATATCATGTCATCTGCAAATAATGATAGCTTGACTTCTTCCTTGCCTATCTGGATGCCCTTGATGTCCTTTTCTTCTCTGATTGCTATGGCAAGTACTTCCAGTACTATATTGAATAAAAGAGGTGAGAGGGGGCAACCTTGTCTTGTCCCTGATCTCAGGGGGAAGGCTTTCAACTTTTCCCCCATTTAGAATGATGCTTGCTGTGGGCTTTTGGTAGATGGCTGTAACTATCTTGAGGAAAGTCCCTTCAATTCCCATTTTCTGGAGCGTTTTAATCATGAACGGGTGCTGGATCTTGTCAAATGCTTTTTCTGCGTCTATTGATAGGATCATATGGTTTTTATTTTTTCTTTTATTGATATGATGTATTATGTTGATTGACTTGCGAATGTTGAACCATCCTGCATTCCCGGGATGAATCCTACTTGGTCATGATGTATAATCTTCTTGATGAGTCTTTGGATTCTGTTTGCTAGTATTTTGTTGAAGATCTTAGCATCCGTGTTCATCAGGGATATTGGTCTGTAGTTTTCTTTCTTTGTGTTGTCTCTCCCTGCTTGGGTATCAGGGTGATATGTGCCTCGTAGAAGCTGTTTGTGAGTGTTTCTGTTTCTTCTATTTCCTGGAAGAGCTTGAAAAGAACTGGCAGTAGGTACTCCTTAAAGGTTTGGTAGAGTTCACTAGGGAATCCGTCTGGACCTGGGCTTTTGTGTTTGGGCAGACTTTTAATTACTGTTTCTATTTCCTCGATGGTGATGGGTTTATTCAGGTATTGGAGGTCTTCTTGTTTCAGCCGTGGGAGGTTATAGGACTTCAGGAATTTATCCATTTCTTCTAGATTCTCATGTTTCACGGCATACAGGCTCTCAAAGTAATCTCTGATGATCTTTTGGATTTCTGTGGTTTCTGTTGTGATGTCACCCTTTTTATTTCTGATTCTGTTTATTTGGGTTCTCTCTTTCCCTGTCCTTACAGGTCTTGCCAATGGTCTGTCAATCTTGTTTATTTTTTCAAAAAACCAGCTCTTGGTTTCATTAATCTTTTGGATTTTTTTTTGGTTTCCAACTCATTGATTTCCTCTTAGAGATGTTCCTTTCTATGTGATTTCCTTCTTTGATCTTGCTGCTTTCAGTATTCTATCCCTATCTATAGTTTTTGTCATTCTAATTAAGATGTTTCTTGGAGTATTCTTGTTGGGGTTTCTTTTAGCTGGTATCCTACGGGCCTCTTGGATCTTGAGGCAAGCATTCTTTAGTTCGGGAACTTTTCAGCAATGATGGCTTTGACAGTTTCTTCTTCATCAGGGTTTTCTTCTTGCCCTTCTGGGACCCCAATGATCTGTGTGTTGTTTCTTCTGGCTTCATCCCGATTATCTCTTGTTGTCTGTTCGGTAATTGTGAGCCTTTTTTCTATCTTCTGGTGTTGTGTACAGAATCTTTGGAACTCGTCTTCGAGATCACTAATTCTTTCTTCAGTAGCTATTATTCTGCTATGATGGCCTTCCACTGTGTTTTTTTATATCATTTACCTCATTTTTAATACCTGTCATTTCCCTTTTGCATTTTCCTCACTTCTTCTATCATGTCCTCTTGTATTTTATTGATTTTGCATTCCATTGCTTCTTTGAATTCCTTTGGAATCCTTAACAGTTCTTTCCGAAATTCTTTTCAGATAGGTTATGCAACTCATTGGTATTGCTAGACTCATCTGGACCAGTGACTTCACTCACAGAGCTTGATGGAATTTTGCGTTGCTTTTACCATTATGACAATTGTAGGTTGTAACTGTGAGTTCTTGGTGACTAGATAGTGCAGTTAGTAGGTGTCTGGTCTGTTTGCAGAGTTTCGGTGGGTGGCAAGGATGTAGGAACCAAGTACCTCATGCAAGGTAGGTAGTGAGAGGGTGGCGCTGATGCATGCATCCGCGCATTTAGAGTTTTGGGATGTTCCCAGCAGCTCAGGCGCAAGGGTCGGTCCGGGCTGGAACCAAGGCACTTTGCCTTGGTTCCCGTTGATGGAGTTCCCGCTCTTCCCTGGGGCAGCTTGGGGTCTGAGGAGACGCAAGAATCCACACACACAACTGTTGGGGAGTGGAGGCGGTTCCCCGGAAGCTCAGGGCGCTAGGGTCGGTCCTGGCTGGAACCAAGGCACTTTGCCTTGGTTCCCTTTGATGGAGTTTCCGCTCTTTCCTGGGGCGCTTGGGGTCCGCGGAGACACAAGAATCACACACACACCTGTTGGGGAGTGGAGGCGGTTCCCGGAAGCTCAGGGCGCTAGGGACGGTCCGGCTGGAACCAAGGCACTTTGCCTTGGTTCCCGTTGATGGAGTTTCCGCTCTTCCCTGGGGCAGCTTGGGGTCCGCTGGAGACGCAAGAATCACACACACACCTGTGGGGGAGTGGAGGCGGTTCCCGGAAGCTCAGGGCGCTAGGGTCGGTACCAGCTGGAACCAAGGCACTTTGCCTTGGTTCCCGTTGATGGAGTTTCCGCTCTTCCCTGGGGCAGCTTGGGGTCCGCGGAGACGCAAGAATCACACACACACCTGTGGGGAGTGGGAGGCGGTTCCCGGAAGCTCAGGGGCGCTAGGGTCGGTCCTGGCTGGAACCAAGGCACTTTGCCTTGGTTCCCATTGATGGAGTTTCCGCTCTTCCCTGGGGCAGCTTGGGGTCCTGGGGAGACGCAAGAATCACACACACACACACCTGTGGGGGGCAGTGGAGGCGGTTCCTGGTAGCTCAGGGCGCTAGGGTCTGTCCAGGCTGGAACCAAGGCACTTTGCCTTGGTTCCTGTTGATGGAGTTTCCGCTCTTCCCTGGGGCAGCTTGGGGTCCGCAGAGACGCAAGAATCACACACACACCTGTTGGGGAGTGGAGGCGGTTCCCAGAAGCTCAGGGCGCTAGGGTCGGTCCTGGCTGGAACCAAGGCACTTTGCCTTGGTTCCCATTGATGGAGTTTCCGCTCTTCCCTGGGGCAGCTTGGGGTCCGCAGAGACGCAAGAATCACACACACACACACCTGTGGGGGAGTGGAGGCGGTTCCCAGAAGCTCAGGGGCGCTAGGTTCGGTCCTGGCTGGAACCAAGGCACTTTGCCTTGGTTCCCATTGATGGAGTTTCCGCTCTTCCCTGGGGCAGCTTGGGGTCTCGCGGAGGCAAGAATCACACACACACACACACACACACACACACACACACCCCTGTGGGGGAGTGGAGGCGGTTCCCAGAAGCTCAGGGCGCTAGGGTCGGTCCGGCTAGAACCAAGGCACTTTGCCTTGGTTCCCGTTGATGGAGTTTCCGGTCTTCCTGGGGCAGCTTGGGGTCCATGGAGACGCAAGAATACACACACACACACACACACACACACACACACCTGTGGGGGAGTGGAGGCGGTTCCCGGAAGCTCAGGGCGCTAGGGTCGGTCCGGCTGGAACCAAGGCACTTTGCCTTGGTTCCCTTTGATGGAGTTTCCGCTCTTTCCTGGGGCGCTTGGGGTCCACGGAGACGCAAGAATCACACACACACCTGTGGGTGCAGTGGAGGCGGTTCCTGGTAGCTCAGGCGCTAGGGTCTGTCCAGGCTGGAACCAAGGCACTTTGCCTTGGTTCCCGTTGATGGAGTTTCCGCTCTTCCCTGGGGCAGCTTGGGGTCCGCGGAGCGCAAGAATCCACACACACACCTGTGGGGGGAGTGGAGGCGGTTCCCGGAAGCTCAGGCACTAGGGTCGGTCCGCCTGGAACCAAGGCAAAGTGCCTTGGTTCCTGTTGATGGAGTTTCCGCTCTTCCCTGGGGCAGCTTGGGGTCTGCGGAGACGCAAGAATCACACACACACCTGTTGGGGGGAGTGGAGGCGGTTCCCGAAGCTCTAAATTTTTTCTTAAAGAATGAAAAACATTATTTTGGTTATACTAAATGAGAACAATTGAAACATACATCAATGGTGTTCATATAGCATAAAAATTCTCACTTATACCTTTTCAATACCAAAAACTATACCTTTATACTAAAAAAATGCTCTTTTTACACTACTAGAATTAGTTTCTATGGCAAAATGTTTATTTGATGCTCTTAAGAAATGTTTATTTAAAAATGAGAGTTTAAGGGAGCTGGAGAGATAGCAGAGAAAATAGGGCACTTGCCTTTCGTGAGTCAGACCTGGGTTCAATCCTCAGGGCCTCATATAGTTCCTTAAGCCAACCAGGAGTACTTTTTTAAATACAGAGACAGGCATAAACCCCTAAGCAAGGCTGCTTCCAGATGCAGCTCAGAAATAAAACAAAGTCCGGACTCCATCTCGTCATAACTCCACTCAGCAGACGAGCTGATCACAGCCCGGCTCCGCACAGTTCATCAATAAATGCTGGAGATCAGAAGTAACCTCAAGAATATCCCACCCGCACAGCAGAGCCTGGCAAGCTACCTGTGTCATATTTGTTATGCCAAATACCAGTAACAATTATAGACCTCATTTCCATGACCTGATGGAATGGTTTGAGGCTCTTTATGTTCCTGGAGCGAGCAGGTGCCCTTGGGCTCTACTAGCATGTGACAGGACATATGGAGATGTTACTGGTGCCCACTCGAGCAAATAGATGATGAACGGAAAGACAAGTGTTACAAGTGATGCAGGCCTAGGGTCTCACAAATTGAAACAACAAAAATCAACACCATAATTCAGGGAGAGGTTCAATTCTAGGATAAGGTAAACTGGCTAGAGTTAGTTAGGAGGATTATGACTGCTGTGTAGACCATCAAAAACTTCACAACTAATAATGTATGTGTCAGATAACACTGGAAGAGGTTATCAACAACACTAACTAAAGGAAATGGTATTCTTAGGGGGGAAGGTAGGTTTCCAAACTAATGAGGAAATAAAATGGAATTAAAAAATGTAAGACCTTAAATGGCAAGAATATTGGGAAAAAGCTATAAAAATACTTGCAATAATTAGAACTTGTTATATGACTGATGAAAAGGTGCTTTCTATAAAAATCAAGAGAATAGTCTCCTGTTGTCAAGGGAGCTGAGGTTTTGTTTCTTAACCTCAGTGTGAATTGTCACTTTGTAACAGAACTTAAAACACTGAAATTTATTATGTTATATTTAGTAGTAAAAACGTTATTAAAACTTGATAACACTATATCAGAATATCCTTATTATACATCACATAAAATGATGAAATGGATCTTTAAATTCCTGAAATATTACACAAGGTTTGTTTGAGGGTTATAACAGGTTTAGAAATGTTTTCACCCAACCCCAATTTAAAAAAATCCCACCCTGCCCCTTCAGGCAACTTCTTTCAGAGATTCTTAATACTTGACTTTCTGTAAATTATAATAGCCTCATTGCTTTGATAATTTCTGTCTTCCCCCTCTCCTCCATGCCCTAGCCCTATATGCTTGTACAGTTCTTTCAACTTGCTTATTATCCATTAACAAGTATTTCATTTCATTTGCACCAAGTTCTTCTGAAGTAAGGGTGTTGTGCTTCCAAAAACTACTTATTCAAGTAGTTTTGTTCAAATCCTTTTCAAAACATAAACTGACACTTTACATGTGCATTATAAGTAACACAGAAATTCTCTATTTAATGTTCTTACGACAAAAAAATTACAAAAACTAGATACAGAAATTTTAAAATAGGCTAAAAATATTTGAAACTTTATAAAACTGCCTTATTCCTAGCCACACACCTGAAGACTCTGTACAGATAATTATGGTATCCTATTGGTACAGGTGACCTATTGTGAAGTTGGGAGAAGAGAGGTGACAATCTTTAGCTGGGAGTCTAGTCTTTCTTCTTAACCCACCTCAGTCACCAAGAAAGTGACTGAGAAGTTAGGACTAAAAGTCTGCTTTAAACACCTGTATGGTACCTATCTATGTCTCACTAACTCCATGCAGCTATTGTCAAACTGCACCCAAGTTCCACTTTATTGATCCTCAAAGCATGGAATTAATCCTTGCCACCAGACTCTCAGATAACTGTAAAATTGAGGCTGGAGCAAAATTAGTCTCTGTAGGAAAAAGAAAATTTTCTCTTACTCTTTGCCTAGTCTGTGGTTTACCTCCACAGGGGGAAAAAAAAGAATTTCAGGAAGGAGAAAAATAGTGACGTGAGAGAGGAGAGAAAAAGTTTCAAATTCAAGAAAGAACATAGGTTTCTCCAAAATAGAGAAGGTGGAGGACATTGGTTGAAGACAACCAGGTCCCAAAGGTTATCTTCCATACCAAGGCTGCCCTCAGAGCTGCACAGCTGGCCTAACCCTAAAGTTGCCCAGGGGGCTCAAGGTCACGGTCCCACCATGCCCTACTGCTCCCAGCTACTCCCTTCCTGCCCACTGCCCATCTCCCGAGACAGGGACCGTGCCTGGCTGTCAGGATAGGCGATGGCCAAGTTACTAGGCACACTCTGGGTCTCCAGGGCCAGGGAAGGCTCCAGCCCACATAACACACCAGATGAACACGCTGCAGCCATGGGGATGAGAGTCCACTTTCAGCGGTCTGGCATGCTTCAGAGATGTACCCCTCCCTAGAAGCCCCCAAGAATGTGCGCCTAACCAGACCTCCAGCCCCACAATACCCACCCCTGTGCCCTCCTGGTAAAAGAGTCCCCAAATACCATTCCAAATATAGCTGCAGGCAGAATCCCAAAGATGGAGAATGCATACCATACAGTAAGAGAAAGGAATGATGACTCTGGCGAGAAGTTGATGGGCCCCAAACTGGGGGAAACACATAACTTTGTCCTTGACATTGGCAAGTTAGATTGTGTACAGCTGTCGCAGACTGTACCCAAAGTCTATTGCTAAAATATTATCAAGGAGAATTGTCAAGAGCTCAGAACTATTGGTCTACATTTGATACTCTCAGTACAGCCTTTCTTCCAGTGTTGGAGCCTCTACTCCCAAGAGGTCTAACTGATACTCCTGGTCTGGAATTCTGCACCTCAAAGACATTTTGACTCCTCGGTTGAGTTTTTTTTTAAGTATTTTATTATACCACTGTGAGATATACAATTACAAAGATATACAATTAAAAAGTTAATATTTGGGTTTTGATTATACAGTTTTCCAGCACCCATCCCTCCACCAGTGCCCATCTCCCACCACCAGGTTATTTATGTGGGCCCTTTCTTGTTTCCTGATGTATGCTTGCAGAGCTATGAACTTCCCTCTTAACACGGCTTTTGCCGTGTTCCACAAGTTCTTATAGTTGGTATCTTCATTTTCATTTGTTTCCAGAAATCTTTGGATTTCCTGTTTGATTTCTTCTATGACCCATTTTTGTTCAGGAGTGAGCTGGTCAGTTTCCAGGTGTTTGGTTTGACTCCCTGTTTCTGTGTACGGTTAACTTCCATTTTCAGTACATCATGATCTGAAAAGATAGTTGATACAATTTCTATCTTTTTATTTTATTGAGGTATGCTTTGTGGCTCAGCATGTGGTCTGTCTTGGAGAATGTTCCATGTGCACTAGAGAAAAATGTGTATTCAGCTGTTTTGGCATAAAAATTACTGTATATATCCACTAGCTCTCTTTCTTCCATTTCTTTCTTCAGGGCCAATATTTCTTTGGTGAGTTTCAGTCTTGTTTATCTATCATTGATAGAGCAGTGCTGAAGTCTCCAACTATTATTGTGTTACTGTTAATGTCTTCTTTGAGGTCTCTTAGCAGTTGTTTTTTGTATTTCGCCTGCACTTCTTTGGGTGCATATATGTTTAGTAGTGTAATTTCTTCCTGGTGTAATTAATTCCCTTAATTAATAAGAAATGGCCTTCGTTGTCCCTTCTAACCTTTTTCAGCCTGAAGTCTATATTATCTGATACTAATATGGCCACACCAGCCTTTTCAGAGGAGTTGTTCGCATGGAAAATGGTCTTCCAACCTTTGACTTAGAGTCTGTTTTTGTTCTGACTATTCAGATTTGTTTCTTGTAGGCAGCAGAATGTTGGGTTCAATTTTTTAATCCATTTTGTCACTCTGTGTCTTTTAATTGGTGCATTTAGACCATTGACATTGAGAGAGATTATTGTCATCAGATTTTGTGCCATCTTACTGTTTGTGCTTGTTGTGCTTTTGGGTTTGGTTGTATTACAGTAGACCCTTCACCTCCTTTTAAAGTTGGTTTTGAGTCCATGAAGTTCCTGAGTTGTTGTTATCCATGAAGTTGTATATCTCTCCTTCATACCTGAATGCGAGTCTGCCTGGGTAAAGAATTCTTGGTGAGGCCTGCAGTTCATTGAGACTTTTTACAATATCCCACCATTGTTTTCAGGCTCAGAGTGTTTTATCAGAGAAGTCTGCTGTAAATCTTAGGGATGTTCCTTTGTATGTGATTTCCTTCTTTGATCTTGCTGTTTTCAGTATTCTATCTCTATCTATAGTTTTTTTCATTCTAATTAAGATGTTTCTTGGAGTATTCTTGTTGATATTTCTTTTAACTGGTATCCTACAGGCCTCCTGGATCTTGAGGCAAGCGTTCTTTAGTTCCAGGAACTTCTCAGCATTTATGGCTTTGACAGTTTCTTCTTCATCAGGGTTTTCTTCTTGCCCTTCTGGGACCCCAATGATTCGTATGTTATTTCTTCTGGCTTCATCCCGATTATCTCTTGTTGTTTGTTCAGTAATTGTGAGTCTTTTTCCATCTTCTGGTGTTGTGTAGAGAATATTTTTTAAAATTTTTTATTATACCACCATGAGACATACAACTACAAAGGTGTTCATGATTGGTTCTTGGTAGTACAGTATACCAGCATCCATCTTTCCACTAGTGCCCCATTTCCACCACCAATGTACCCCCCCCCCCCTCCCGCCCACCCCCCAGGCTGCCTCAATAGCAGGTACCCCAGTATCCTCTCTTTCTCTTTCTGTTCTCTCTCTGTCTCTGCATTTCTCTCCCACTTCTTTTTGTGTAAAGAATCTTTGGAACTCGTCTTCGAGATCACTAATTCTTTCTTCAGTAGCTATTATTCTGCTATGGTGGCCTACCACTGTGTTTTTCATTTCATTTACCTCATTTTTAATATATCATTTCCATTTGTATTTTCATCATTTCTTGTCTCATGTCCTCTTGTATTTTATTGATTTTGAATTGCATTGCTTCTTTGAGTTCCTTATGCATCCTTAACAATTCTTTCTGAAATTCCTTATCAGAGAGGTTATACAACTCATCAGTATTGCTTGGCTCATCTGGACTAGTGACTTCACTCACTGAGCTTGATGGATTTTGCGTTGCTTTACCATTATGACTATTGTAGGTTGCAAATGCGAGTTCTTGGGTGACTGGATAGTTCAGTTAGTAGGTGTCTGGGCTGTTTGCAAAGTTTGGGTGGGTGGCAAGGAGTGTAGGGACAAAGGTTCACTGGTACCTCATGTAAGATAAACAGTAAGCAGATCACTCGGACTCTAGTGCATCCACGCGGTTTTGAGTTTTGGGATGTGGGTGTGGGGTTCTGGCCTGTTCCCTGAGGCGGGTGGGTCCGCGGAGATGCAAGGATCACACACACACACACACACACACACACACACCTGTGGGGGGAGGTTGCAATCGTTCCCGAACGCAGGGCCCAAGAAGTCGGGGTGGAACCAAGGCCGTTTGCCTCGGTTCCCATTGATGGAAGTTCTGGCTGTTCCCTAGGGCTGATTGGGTCCACAGAGACGCAAGGATAACACACACACACACACACACACACACATACACACACACACACACACACACACACCTGTGAGGGAGGTTCCAATCGTTCCTGGAAGTGCAGGGCTCTCGGATGACTTCTTTAATTTAGAAGTCGCCATACCTTTGGACTGCTTTGGGTTCCAGACAAGGTTTTCCCCATTACACATTAAAGTCCCTCTATCACTCTACCTGCAACACCATAATCCATCTTTTGGTTTGATTGGGTTTTTTGTTTGTTTGGGTGGGTCATTTCCAGTGTTGCTAGGGGTTACTCCTGTCTCTGGATTTAGGAATCACCCTTGGTGGCTCAGAGAACTATGTGGGTAATGAAGATCAAACCTCAGTCATCCACATGCAAGGCAAGGGCCCTTCCCCCATTGTACAGACTTGAGGCCCCTGTCATCCATCTTTAATGAACTCTAATTTCTGTTCTTTCATTCATGACATTGATAACAAAAAGTCATCTTAGGATTTTAGTAAAAGCAGAGTCAAATGAGTCAAAAAGAAATGTTATTATATTCAGCAAATTGCTAATATTTTTTAAGAATAATTTTCTATTTTGAGGGACATTTTGAATTGTTCATTCACTGAGTGTGTGTGTGTGTCATTTTTTTAAAAAATAGAGCTATGTCTAAAATATTGTGTAAAACAATGGGGATTCACACTAATTCCCACCATGAGCTTGGCATACTAATTAGCAATTACATTTATTTCAAATCTGGCAATTACATTTATTACATTTATTTCAAATTTGAAAAGTAATTTCAAATTACTTTTCCTCTTCATACAAATTTTCTTCTATGTCTGTTTTCCTTATTTTCTCTCTGTTTCATGTACTTTAATTTTAAAACATTAGATTTTTTTTGGAATATGAAAACATGACCCTGAGTTGTCAAAGGCATTTCAACATTTCTTTTCATGAGTTTACTGATAGGTAATGGCAGCCCAAGGAAGGAAACTCTCTCTGTTCTCTTGATGACTTTGGTGGGACATTACTTCTGGCTAAGAAATCATGTGAAAATATTGTTTAGTGGAGCAAATAGAGCTTGAACCTGCTCTATCTGAGAAGTAGGTGGTAAAAGAATTTACAGAAGAGCAAAATGGTGCAGATGAGAGCAAAATAAGTTTATTAAGAAAAAGTACTGTCTGGTCCGGAGACAGAGTACAGTGAGTGTGGCACTTGCCTTGCACATGGCCAGCCCAGAGTCAATCCTTGGTGCCCTGTATGGTCCCCAGTGCCCACCGGGAATTATCTCTGAGCCTAGAGCCAAAAGTGAGCTCTGAGCACTGCTGGGTGCGGTTGAAAAACAAACAAAAAGAGTACAGTGGTCAGACTGGCACAGTAAAGGCCTCCAAAGAGAGAAACACCGCTTTAGTCTTAAAGAGTCTTCAATAGTGTCTCTCAGTTACTTAGGCTGAAAGTTTCTGCTTTCTATTGATTAAACAATGCCAGAAAATGAGTAAGCAGGAGAGGTGTAACTAAATTCCTGGAAAAGAATGTAATATATAGGGGCCGGAGCAATAGCCCAGTGGGTAGGGTGTTTGCCTTGCACGCAGCTGGCCTATGCTGGCCTGGGTTCAATCCCCGACATCCCATATGGTCCCCAAGCACCACCAGGAGTAAATCTTGAGTGCAGAGCCAGGAGAAACCCCTGAGCATTGCCGGGTGTGACCCCCCAAAAAAGGAAAAAAAAGAATGTAATATATATAAAATGCCCAAGGTAATCATGGGAAAGGAGAAATATCGAGATAGATAGATAGATAGATAGATAGATAGATAGATAGATAGATAGATAGATAGATAGATAGATAGATAGATAGATAGATAGATAGATAGATAGATAGATAGATAGATAGATAGGGAAGGAGAGAGGGAGGGAAGAGGGAGGGAGATGGATGGATGGAGGGATGGAGTGATGGAGGAATGGAGGGAGGGAAGGAGGAGGGGAGGATGGATGGACGGAGGGATAGATAGATAGATAGATAGATAGATAGATAGATAGATAGATAGATAGATAGATAGATAGATAGATAGATAGATAGATAGATAGATAGATAGATAGATAGATAGATAGATAGATAGATAGATAGGGAGGGATGAGGGAGGGAGATGGATGGAGGGATGGAGGGATGGAGGCAGGGGAGGAGGGAGGGAGGAAGGAGGGAGGAAATGGATGGATAGATGGAGGGGAGGGAGGGAGGAATGGAGGGATGGAGGCAGGGAGGGAGGGAGGGAGGAAGGAGGGATGGATGGATAGATGGAGGGAGGGAGGAGGAGGAATGGAGGGATGGAGGAATGGAGGGAGGGAGGGATGGATGGCTTGCTGGCTGGCTGGCTGGATTGATAGATAGATAGATAGATAGATAGATAGATAGATAGATAGATAGATAGATAGATAGATAGATAGATAGATAGATAGATAGATAGATAGATAGATAGATAGATAGATAGATAGATAGATAGATAGATAGATAGATAGATAGATAGATAGATAGGGAGGGATGAGGGAGGGAGATGGATGGAGGGATGGAGGGATGGAGGCAGGGAGGGAGGGAGGGAGGAAGGAGGGAGGAATGGATGGATAGATGGAGGGAGGGAGGGAGGAATGGAGGGATGGAGGCAGGGAGGAGGGAGGGAGGAAGGAGGGATGGATGGATAGATGGAGGGAGGGAGGGAGGAATGGAGGGATGGAGGAATGGAGGGAGGGAGGGATGGATGGCTTGCTGGCTGGCTGGCTGGATTGATAGATAGATAGATAGATAGATAGATAGATAGATAGATAGATAGATAGATAGATAGATAGATAGATAGATAGATAGATAGATAGATAGATAGATAGATAGATAGATAGATAGATAGATAGATAGATAGATAGATAGATCACTTATATCACTTGTCTTCCTGTTGTTCATCAATTTGCTCGAGCAGGCGCTGGTAACGTCTCCATTCGTTGGGAATGAGGTCCATTATTGTTACTGTTTTTGGCACATCGAATACACAATGAATAGCTTGCTAGGCTCTGTTGTGACTCTGGGTTCATGCCAGGGGACCCAGTCTGTTTCTATGTCAGACCATCAACCATCCAGGGCCCACAGAGCAGAGCCCTGGGTGTAGACAAACCTGTCTCCTATCTGCCACCTGCCGATGCAGCCAGGCACTGCAGCCACACCTGCAACACTTTGAGGAGCAGGATATATAGATATTTTAAATATAATTTTTAAAATCTATATATAAAAATTTTTAAATCATAATTTGAAAATTTATATAAAATATTTTTAGCCAATTCGGGGCCGGAGCGATAGCCCAGCGGGGTAGGGCGTTTGCCTTGCACGCGGCCGGCCTGTGCCGGCCTGGGTTCAATCCTCGGCATCCCATATGGTCCCCCGAGTACCGCCAGGAGTAATTCCTGAGTGCAGAGCCAGGAGTAACCCTGAGCATAGCCGGGTGTGACCAAAAAAGCAAAAATATATATATATATATATATTTTTTTTTAGCCAATTCAAGGAAATGATGGCTTGGAACAGTTCTAGGATTGACTCAAAAAATGCATCAAATATCTTACAGAGCCAACTCACTAAGGTAGGGTATGCTTGGGCCAGTTCTGGGTACTGAATGACAGAATTGAATGGCAGTAAGGCACATGGGCACAGCAGGTCATGTTAGCAGGAACTCAGATCATCAAGCATTTTAAACATTGAAGATTAAGCTAAATTATATTTCCTCATGGGGTTTGTGCTAGACCACTTAATTTATGAGGAAACATTATGCATCCAAACTATAAATTATATAAACAAATAGAAATCCATGTTGCATGTAAAAACATATGCAAATATTACATATTAAACTTCCTGGGGCCAGAGCAATAGCACAGTGGGTAGGGCATTTGCCTTGCATGCGGATGACCTGGGTTCAATCCCCAGCATCCTATATGATCCCCAAGCACCACCAAGGGTTAATTCCTGAGTGCAGAGCCAGGAGTAACCCCTGAGCATTGCCAGGTATGACCCAAAAAGAAAAAAAAAACTTCCTGATACGAAGTCAGGTAAAATAAAATGTTAGGTTTAATTTGGGGAATTGACATGTACTTAATGAGGAAGTTAACTAAAATAGTTTAAAGCATCTGTCAAGGCAAGGGGGCAAAATCAGGGAAGATGAATGAACAGTGCTACAGACAGCAAGGAAAGAGAAACTTATCCCTGTGCTCTTGATCACTAGAGCTGTGACAGGAATGTGGCTTTTGTCTTTGTGTTCTTTATGGGACAGCAGCTTCCTGAGCACTTTATTTTTTTGCTTTTTTGGGTCACACCAAGTGATGCTCAGGGGTTACTCCTAGCTCTTTGCTCAGGAATTACTCGTGGCGGTAATGGGGGGACAATATGGGATGATGGGGATCGAACCCAGGTCAGTCACATGCAAGGAAAATGCCCTCCCCACTGTGCTATCACTCTTGCCCCCATCCTGAGCACTTTCTTAGATTACAGTGAGAACCACCCTCACTGCTGATATTTGGGTGGTGTCGATGGGGAAGGTAGCAGGATATTATAACTTTAAGGGTGTCTCTGTTCTTTAGACCAAAATTATTTTTCTACTTAGTTTCCTCTCTCATATCCTCAGTTTTTATTGTGTGTTGTTCTCTGGGTAAACGGAAGATGGAAGGTGGTAAACCACTTTTTAAAAAGAAGTTGTTTACTCATACACCCTAAAAAAACAAAAGGTTATTGAAATTCAAGTTTATTGTGCCATATCCTCTGAAAGAAATGAGGTCTTACAAATGTTGCATAAAACACCAGAGAATGAATATTTAACTTCAAACATCATGTGGTCTTTATCTTTCTACTTTGTCTGACATATGACATGAAAGTAGCCATCTGCAATGTTTAAGTGAATAAGCACATGTGTGCTCCTTTAAAACTCTGTTATGGATGATAAAATCTCCTTTTACTTTTGTCTCCAACTAGTTAATGATGTAAAAGTCATCCTAACTTGGGATCACATCAAAATAGACAGAAGATCAAATTTGGTATTGAACTATAAGCAGTTTCTTGACTCAACTTACTGGATAAGGTCCCACTGGCCTATCTGCACAAAAGCCAATGACACTTGGGCACTAGGTTCTTTGAAAAGAGATATGCTTTTTACACCCAGAATATCAAACTGTCTCCCTCCTCCTGAGGCTATAATTGTTTTATATGGTTGTCTCATTTTATAATTATTTTGTAAGGGCCAAGGCAAATGTGAAGAAAGTGGTGATTTGGACAAAGGTGTTTATTGGGCTTGAATGACCCCATATAAAGTAAATGAGTCAGATTTCATCCATTGTGATACCCACCCCCTCACTTCAGAAAAGAGTTGATGTGGTCATATTTAGCTTCTTTGTTTTGCAGATGGATGAATTTGGTTTCCCTGGAGATTAGAGCTAGTCTGAGATCAAGGTCCACTTATCAGCACAGATGCTCTGGCTCTAGAAACAAAAACAAAACAGCTTGTTGGGTGGGGGAGAAGGGATATTGTTTCTGTTTAACCAGTTTGGTCTATTTGGTCTAGTTCTAGTCTACAGCGTGACCTGTTAACTCCAGGATGCTGATGCTCACAAGTTAATGAAGTTAATTCATATTCTATCATCATTATCTGGAGACTAAGTTTAGATACAGGTTCTATAAATCATTGGAATAATCTATGTATGTTATTGTGTTTATAATAGGAAGATTTGATGTAAAAGATAATCTGATGGATTGGCTAAAGGAGGCATAATTAAAATATATTATCAATTTTTGATGTTATTTTAGGACGAAAGATGGAAAGAAAATTATAATTCTGAATAATAATGGCAAGGCATGCTTCAAAGAACTTGAGAATTTTCATATTTATAAAGTGCTATAATTCACATTAAAATGTATAAGTTTGTTTTATGTTTAAAGTAGCAAAGAGTTACTTGTTTAGATAGCAAATCTGTCTGCCCAGACACATGGAATAAATTTGTTAAATAAATTTATAAATGTACTATAAGATGTTGAAACAAATTTGGCAAAATAAAGATTTGATTAACGAGGTCTAATTTGTATGGCAAACTATCAAACATCAATGAACAAAAAATAATTATTTTAGATATAAACTTGTAAATGAAATTGAGACTTGAGAGGTAATATAGCTGGTAGGGTGCTTGCCTTATTAACCAGGGTTCAACCCCCAGCATCCCATATGGTCCACCCACCCTAACACTGAGAACCATCAGGAGTGAAGTAAGCCCTGAGCATTGCCAGGTAAGCACACTCAAAAAAATTAATAATTAAAAGAAGAATTTATATGTTTGATCACGTGATCACTTGATATCCCGTTATTCATCAATTTGCTCGAGCCGGTGCCAGTAACATCTCTATTTGACCCTATCACACACCAGAGTAGCCAATGGCATCTGCTTGCTTCAGGAATACGAAGAGCCTCAAATCGTTCATTCAAGGTCTCGATGAAGAATGTAGGTGGGCTGCCAAGTGATCTTTTGATGTCCCGTGGGATCCAGTCGGTAACTGTTCTAGTCCAGCGGTCATCTCCAAATTGCATTACAAATCCAGCCCATCTGATTTTTTGATGCCTTGGCAACGAGACAGAGTCCCTGACTCTGGAACAGCAACGGAGGTCGGGACTCAGTTCTTTCTCTCACTTGAGTGAGGCGTGATATTCCAAGCATAGCTCTTTCGATTCCTCTTTGGGAGACCCCAATAGCGTTCTCATCCTGCTTTCGTAGGGCCCAGGTCTCGAGGCGTATATTAATGCAGGGGAGAATGGTGGGGTCGAAGAGATGTGTCCGGCAGGAGTTTCATTGTCTTTTTCACTATTTCTTCGATGTTTTTTAAGGTATTCCATGCCGCTCTCTTCTTCCTGCTCAGCTCAGGTTTTAGGTCGTTCACCATGTTGACTTCTCGACCTAGGTACACATAACTGCTGCATTCAGAGATGTTTGTTACACTGAGAATGAATGGGGTCTCTGGAACTAGTTCGTTTTTCATGAGCATAGTTTTCTTGAGGTTCAGCTGTAGACCTATCTTTCCACATTCTCGGTGGATGTTAGCCAGCATTTGTGCCACTTGGCTAGTGTTTGGTGTTATTAGAATGATGTCATCGAAGTGGAGGTGGTGTAGTTGCCAACCATCTATCTTCATTCCCATTCTTTCCCATTCTAATTGTCGCATGATGTTCTCAAGGGTGGCGCTGGAGTTTTGGTGAAATGGTATCACCCTGCCGAACCCCTCTTTTGACATCAAATGATCACTTCCTTGTAGAATGGTGAGATTCTGGTGGTGAATCCGTAATACAGCTCACGAAGGATCTTGATGTATTGGGTTTGGACGCCCAGTTTGACTAGGGCTTCGATGACTTCTTCAGTCTCCACAGAATCAAAGGCTTTCTTTAAATCAATGAACATGAGACTGAGCAGCATCTTGAACTCCCTACAAACCTAAGTGAGCTTGGTTACAGTGTGGATATGGTTGATTGTGCTGAATCCTTTTCAGAAGCCAGTTTGCTCGCATGGTTGTCCTTCATCTAATGTTCTGCCAATCCTGTTCAGGATGACTCGAGTGAACAGCTTGTAGATGACGGACAACAGGCAGATGGAGCAATAGTTGCCAGTGTTGTGGATGTCTCCCTTTTTGAACAGTAGAACTGCCCTGCTAGTTTTCCATTGGGAGGGCACCTTGCATCCAGACAGGTAGCATTTGAAAAGCCAAGCCAATGTATTGATGAGTTACTGACGGCAGATTCTTCAGGTGTTCAGGTCTGACTTTGTCTGGGACTGGTGCTATTCCCTTCTTTACCAATGAAATGGCATGTCGGATTTCAGAAGGGAGAACGTTGGGAATGACATGTCCATCCTTTGGAATTTGGTATGTGGACAGGTGAATGTGGCTATCAAAAAGATCTGAGTAGAAGTCATGGATGATCTTCTCCATTGCCTTTCTGGAAGTGTGATAGATCCATTTAAACATTTATATGTTTAAATGTAAAAATTAACAAACACTTCAGGACATTGAAGCTAAAGTAATGTTCCAAGATTTAATACAATTAAATTGAATAGAAGTAATGGAAATTAATGGAAGCTAAGTTAAACAAATTTTATTGTAGTTGTATCAAACTAAGAAGCTTCTGCACCACAAAAGAAACAACAACCAGAATTAAAAAGACTCCTCATGGAGTGGGAAAATATATATCTGATAAAGGAATAATATCCAAGATATATAAAAACACTGCTAAAACTTTACAAAGAAAAAAGAAACCCCATCAATGAATGAGGGGAAGAGATTTCTTTTCGAACTTCTTGGAGGAAGTCTGCTTATTCTGCTCATACAGATGGCAGCCAAAAAGCATGTGAAAAGAATGTTCTGCATCACTTATCATTACCGAAATGCCATCAAAGCAACAATGAAATACTATCTCACACCAGGGACACTGACACTTATTACAAAGAACAAAAACAAGTCTTGGCCTGGTTGTGGAAGAAAAGGGGCCCCTCAGGACCCTCATTCACTGCTAGCAGGAATATAAACTAGACTAACCTTTTAGAAAAGCAGTATGGACACGTCTCACAAGACTAAGAATTCAGTTTTCATATGATCCAGGAATTTTACATTTTGGCATTTATCTCCTTGACCCTAAAATTCTATACACAAGACACTTCCACTCCTAGGTTCATTGCCGCACTCACTGTTCACAATAGCCAATATCTAGAAATAGCCTAAGTGTCCAGAAGAGATGCATGGATAAAGAAACTTTGGTACATGAGGTTGGAGTGATAGTACAGCAGTTGGGGCTCTTTCCTTGCATGTGCCTAGCCCGGGTTCCATCCCCATCATCCTATATGGTGGGCTGAGCTCTGACAGGATTGATTCCTGAGCACAGAACCAGGAGTAACTCTGAGCCCTTCCAGGTGTGAGCCCCCTCATAAGAAACTATTGTTCATGCGTACAATGGAATAGTCCTTGTATATAAGAAAAGACAAAGTTATATAATTTTTTGCTACGTGAATGAATCTGAAAAGCATCATTCTGGGTGTAGTTGTCAGGAAACAGACAGAAACAGAATAATCTCCCTCCCTCATGTGTGGGATATAAAGAAACACATCAAGGAAATAGCAAATGCCTAAAGTCAACAGAAACTGAGAATTGGTCTTAGGCAAAAGCATATCATGACAAGGAGAATATAGAGGGTATGGTGGAGTAAAGGGGGACAGTCAGACAGTGGTGGAGGAAAGTGGATACTCTGGAGGGTGTGGTGCTGGAATGTTGTGTGCATGAAACCCTACTGATAACAATATTGTAAATCATAGTGCCTAAAATGAAACTCATAATTAAGGAAAAAATGTGTATTTCTATTTTTTAAAAAAAAGATCTGTGGAAAGGACATGGTAAACTATGTACCATAAATAATTTGATGTTCCTTTTCTTTTTTTCACTTTTGGGCCACACCCAACAGTGCTCAGAGATCACTCCTAGCAATACTCAGGGGACCATATGAGGTGCAGGGATCAAACCCAGGTCACCTGCATGCAAGGCAAGTGGCCTACCCAATCTAATATTGCTTCAGGCCCTAAATTGATATTTCCTAATAATGTAAGCAACTGCAAGCAAATTCTTCTATGCAAAAGAGTCTTGGACTGAAAAACCTATGATAGAGGAAACTATAATGATCATATTGTTATGAAGAAGACACTAGATACAGTCAGAGTGATCAATATATCTTGGCGATCAATGTGCAACATGCTTGGCTGTTAAGATGTTTTGAATTGGACTGTGTCCTTAATGTTTCATTGGTCTGTTTCTCTATGATCACTTGATCACTAACATCAATTTGCTCGAGTGGGTGCCAATAACATTTCCATTTGACCCTATCATGTGCCAGTGTAGCCCAATGGCATCTGCTTGCTTCAGGAATACGAAGAGCCTCAAACCGTTCGTTCAAGGTCTTGATGAAGAAGTCTGACCATCTTTTAGGTGGGTGGCCATGTGATCTTTGGACATCCTGTGGGATCCAGTCAGTAATGGCTCTAGTTCAGCGGTCATCTCCAAATTGCATTACATGTCCAGCCCATCTGATTTTCGATGCCTTAGCAAACGAGACAGCGTCCCTGACTCTGGAACAGTGATGGAGGTCGAACTCCAGATTCCTTCTCTCACTTGAGTGAGGCGTGATATTCCAAGCATAGCTCTTTCGAATCCTCTTTGGAAGACCCAAATAGCATTCTCATCCTGCTTTCTCTATGATATACTTATTAATCAAAAGCAAGGGTCAAGGGGTTTGGAAGACAGTTCAAGGGCTGGAATACAAAGCTGGCTTGTTGTGGTCCTGATTTTAGGCCTGACATTGCAAACCTCCCCAAGCACCACTGAATGTAGTCCTGGAGCTCCCCTACACTGCCAGAATAGCTCTGCTGCCCCTTGGTGCTGCAGGACCTGAGCAGCTCAGTCACCTCAGCCCCTGGCTTTGAACTATCTGCCTTGCTTAACCAAATATCTTTAACACGATCTCTGTACTTGACACTCCCCCCCAAACACTGCTTGGGAGACTCTACCCCAAAAGTGCAATATCCAACTCACTAATTGTCAATATCAAGGAAAGCATCTGGGAATGCTAAAAAAATGCATCTAACATCTGAGACTGTTGATAAAAAGGAGATACAACTGAAAAGAAACACTTTTAGATCTTCAGAGTGATACTTACCCAACAATTTAAAGACATATCACCTGTAATCTGAGGAGCATATATCAAAAATTCATGTAGGACATAAACGTAGTATCCACCTATCAACTATTAGCACAATCCCAAATTGTAGTTTGTAGTGGATACTTTTGTAGTTGATACTACAAAAAAGTAGTATACACTATCAAGCATCAGCATAATCCCAAATTGTCTCCCAATTCATTTTAGAATAGAATTCAACAAACTACATTCTGTAGCTAAATCTGCCCTACCATTTGCTTTTTTGTTTGTTTGTTTTGTTTGTTTGTTTGTTTGTATATAGACTGGGTTAAATGAGATTATATTTACATGACTTGTAGTAACTTGGCCCATAGTTACTAATTGCCCATCAGTACAGAGACTTTGCAGCAAATGCAGAGAAACCTGAAGTGATTGAAAGCATCCTAAAGTTCAGTGCCAGAGTTGTTAGTGTTAAAGGCACAAGGTTTGAAATGTATAAAGTCAGACTCTTGAAAAGATTCTTCATCTCATCACAAATGTCATCTCATCACAAAGATTGCATGCTACAGATTTGTTTCTCATCACCATCTAGACAAAACAGACTTTCTCTTCTGTCAAAGATATGCTTGATACTGAAGCACATACAATTATAAACATGTCATGTATTTTAATAGAAGTCTCTGAAGTCAAAAGTCTATGCTTTTATAATTTGGTTTGCAGAACTGAGCTCTATAACTCTTCAATAGTAGTGAGCATGCGTGTATGTGAGATCATATATTTTATTCATCCCACAATGTTGAATTAGTGTGCCCCTAGCACACTAATTAATTCTGGTTGTCCAGACAAAATGATTTACAAAATTGTCACTGACCCAGCTTAGTGTTTTAGTGGCCTGAAGAAGCCTGTTTCTAAGACAAAACTATCATTAATATGATAGTCATATCAGAGCAATTTAGTAACACAATTATACAGTTCAACTGTATAGAGTAGCAGAAATTTTAAAAAGTATTTGGATTGTTTTTGAACTTTAAAAAAAAATTTTCAATACAAAGGATCTAATTCACAATATTACACAAAAGGGTACATGCTCCCCACTGAGCCACATCCCAGGTCCCAATATTGTCTATTTTTTTTCCAAAAGAAAGATACCTCAAAATTATATTTGGGCTTCAATTTCCATAGAACTCTTATCTGTCTTTGCCAAGATCACACACAAGATGCACTCAATATGCAAAGGAACTTGATTTGCTTCTTCTCTTTAACTTGTTTTCTAAATAATAATGACACAATTATGAGGAAGAAGTGGCTCATAAATTCATAAAGGAATTTATGAATTACTTTGTGAATCTTGATGTTCCTCTTTGTCTTTTCAAATAGTTATTTATCAGTTCTTTCTATTCTTGTAATCTAGTACAGGATGTGCTATTTTTAATGCCAAACTGAAGTATAGATCATTAAGTCACCTGTGGATAACACTTTTACTCTCAACAGTGATCACTCTTGTATACACAGCATGTGATTTCCCAGTATTACTGTAGATCTCATTTAATAGCTCTAGTGCATCAACCTGAAAGGATGACAACAGTAAGCATCCTGTCAGATTTATAGATCATGAGGTGGATAAATCTATATATTCCTGCATTTCTCCAGAAACTCTAACATTCTAGAGGAAAGAGCAAAGACAGTAAATTAAAGTATTAGTCTATGTATTGGTGGTGATGTTCAACAATGTGTAATTATTTGGTAAGATTATTGTAAGTGTGATCAAACAGTGAACACAGTTTGGGTTAAGAATGAGTAAAGTATAACACAGAACTGGAAGTTTAGGAAACGAGAGGGCGCTAGGGACTCTTAAATGAAATTCAAATCTAGAGAGGTGAGTACATGTCTAGGAATATACAGGCCCATGCACTTATGGGACTTAAAATTTATGATCTTTCAGGTATTATAAGATTCTCTCTATAAAGTGGAATTGGTGAGTTGGAGTAATGAGGTATGAAGAATTAAAAAGTCTTAAATTTTCTAAAACTTGTGGTCTTGCCCTCTTTGTCCATTGGTCAGAGGGGATGGTTGTTGGTGAAGTAGAATAGAGATTTTGGGTAATGTAGTTAAGAATAGGTAGACTCAGAGATAAGGTGTGAACCTTTATAATTTTTCAGATGTCATTAACAGAAGAGGCATTGGGTCGGAGCGATGGCCCAGTGGGTAGGGCATTTGCCTTACACGAGGCCGGACCATGCCGGCCAGGGTTCGATCCCGGCGTCCCATATGGTCCCCGGAGCACCGCCAGGAGTAATTCCTGAGTGCAGAGCCAGGAGTATCCCCTGTGCATCGCTGGGTGTGACCCAAAAAAGAAAAAAAAACAAAAAAAAACAAAACAAAACAGAAGAGGCATTAACTGCAGAGATGAGGATATTGAAGTTTTAGACATTTTAGAGATAAAAATACACTACTTGCTGTATTACCTCTCAGGCCACACAGTGGCTCTTAATGGTTAAAAATGATTCTCCCCCATTGCAGCACATGGGGAGAGTGACCACAGCCTGTAGAGGGCTGCAATTGGAGTGCTTGTGGCATATCCAAAAGGCTGTATGTGGAGAAGAATAACTCTTCAGTCAGGGACATAAAATGTTGGGGCTTTTTGGGGACCCCAAAAGTATTGGGTCTGTCAGGTTCCCTGGGCACATTCAAGGCCAACAACCATCCCCCTCAACCGATGGAAAAGAGAGCAAAACCACGAGTTTTTGAAAATGTAAGACTTTTTAATTCTCCATACCTCCTTACTCCACTCACTCCACACACTATGCACAATGACTCACAAACTTCTAGAGCTCAATCTTTTACAGAAGTTGGGGGGCAGGGCATTACAAAAGGTAAAATGCTCTTTTTTTCCCCAAAACAATGAGGTAAGAGCAAGCTTCCTTTTACAGATACAAAATCCCTGGGCAGGGGGAGGTGGGAATCCTCTGCTTCCAGGGGCTATTGGGCAGAAACCTTTGGCTGGTAAACAATCATTTTGTAATGTTTCTAGTCATTTTTATATAAACACAGTTAGAGATACAGGCATTTATTTACACCTGAGATTAAATTTATAAGGTGACATTTTCTGGGGAGATCGTCATATGAACGAGACTACATTTCCCTTACCAGATTGATCATTTCCAATCCCCTTCAGGGTCCTATCACCATATCAAGACAACAGTCCTAAGGGGCAGTCCAGCTCCCCATTCAAAGCTTTTCTTTGGGTCAGAACATGGTTTAATTTAAACATTAGTTGTCCCATTTTGAAGCCAGGGTGAGCTCTTTACCTTGCTCCATCTAGTCCCCACGTAGGGCCTCTCTTTTCAGGGTGTGAGGAATTATAATCAAGCTAAGGGAAATTGAAGCATCTAGTTAAAAAATTTACTGCAGGATAGCCAGGAGTAATTAATTCAGAGTTATTAACTCACAAATGTGTTGATTATCTTCCTGTGTCTATACAAAGAAAATCCCTTAGCATAAGCATATGCATAAAGCCTATAAGAAGGAGAAAAACAAAACACCAGGTACTTGCAAGTAATCCAACAGTAAAGGAGATTAGTATTGAAA
Organism: Cryptotis parvus; assembly: GCA_021461705.1. Lineage (NCBI taxonomy): Eukaryota > Metazoa > Chordata > Mammalia > Eulipotyphla > Soricidae > Cryptotis > Cryptotis parvus. The sequence goes on from JAJIBD010026524.1 coordinate 37,929, forward strand.
CAGGGATGGAGAGAATGCCAACCCTGAGTACAGTGAAGGACTGGCTATTATCTCCTTTGTGATCTGAGTTACTTATCCAGGGATGAGAACTTGCATTTACCCTGGAAGGCATTTTAAAGCCATGTGGGTGCCTGACAAAGAAATGAAGTTCATGCATCAGCTATAAGATTTTATAAGTGAAATTCTCTCTGAAAATGTAATTTGAACTTGACAACAACAAGAATCACGCATCATGGTGACCCTATTATCTAAGTGTTTGCAGAAGAAATTCTTCAAAGGGGCAGACAAGGAGTGTGAGCATCTCTAAAAACTGTCAAAGTGAAGGGAGACATTTCAGAAACAAAACTCATCTCCATCTATGTCAAGATTTTGAGACAAACCTGCATTACCAATCAAGACACATTTTCAGGTTAGACTCCTAGGTCATTGATCAATACTACTTGATTTTCTCAGTCTATTTTCTCTTGAAGGAAAAAATGGTTAGTAATATGGCAAGTAACTATCATTGAATTTGCTGTCCTAAGGGTCTCTTTCAAAGCAGTTCATCTTTTAAAAACTAAAAGCAGTTGTGTGTTTTTGTTAGACCCAGTGCTCCATCTCCGATAACTACTCTATTTCGAAGGTGCTGCATGTTATCCATACACCCTAAATGTAGTGCAAGGTGCTTCCTTTGATCTATTCTGTCAGCTCGAAAAGAGGCCTTTAACCTAATAGAGGTCTGACTGAAAGAACAGACTTCAAAATGAATTGTCAGAAATTAGCACATTCTGGAACTACATGGGATCTTTTAAACATACGTTACCAATAAAATGTTCCTTGTCATTTCTGTTTCTCTATTTCCACTACCTGTTAAGTCTTCCCCTTTGAAGTGTTTACACACAATCTCTTCCTCTGCATTTTCAAAGGTTTCTTCAGCTGTTTGCAGCATATCCGACAAAACAAAATTCTCTCAAAAAAACAAAACAAAAACACATCATGGTCCTAGATCTTCTCTCTAGTGTCACCCACTAGCTCTCCATTTTCCAATATATTTGTTTTGGGGTCATGCTGATTTAAACACTCATCTCCAGCTTCAATTCAAATATCATAACTGATGTTACTAAATGTTACATACTAAATGATTTAAAATACCATGCTGTGATTCTCAACTTTTTTCTCATAAAGTTTTATTGACATTGACTCAAATAATACTTACAAAATTCCTTTAAAGCAGCATTTGTCATCTAATGACCATATAGACCCTTTGGTAATATACTCCAGAGTATTCAAAGGGGACCACAGGGTAAAATCATGAAATTGGGGCAGGGGGTGGCACAGCACAAGACGAGGGCACTAATGGGGTAGCATGGGAAGGAAAGAAGGTCGGAGGTCGCCATGTCAGAGCAAGTTTGAGAAATACCATTTTATTTTTTAATATTTTATTATACCACCATGAGATATACAATTACAACGTTGTTCATGTTTGGAGGTTTTGTCACATAGTGTTCCAGCACCCCGCCCTCCACCAGTGCCCTTTTCCCACCACCAATGTCCCCAATTCCCTCCCCCCTCCCATAGCCTACCTAAATGGCAGGTTCTCTCTCTCCCCTATCTCTCTCTCTTTTCCTTCTCTTACACATTGTGAGTTGCACTACATACACTTAGAGGCCATCATGTGCATTTTTTGCCTGTATTTAATGCTCAGTTCTAGGTTGGTATTAGCCCTTTCGACATCTATTCACACATGTTCCCTTCTCTGTCTTACCTAACCTCTGACTCCCACACATTTGCGGTAATTTCCACTTTTGGTAAGACCTCCTGATCCAATCCTGACATCGGATTTTGGTGTCAAAATATGTGTGTGTGTGTGTGTGTGTGTATATATATATATATATATATATATATATATATATATATGTCATGCAAATAAATGCAGTGATTTTATGATTTTATATCTCTCTCTTTCCTTCTGACTAATTTCACTCAACATGATCTTTTCCATGTTCATCCATTTATAGGCAAATTTCATAACTTCATTTTTCCTAACAGCTGCATAGTATTCCATTGTGTAGATGTACCACAGTTTCTTTATCCAGTCATCAGTTCTCGGGCATACTGGTTGTTTCCAGGTTCTGGCTATTGTGACTAGTGCTGCTATGAAAATAAAAGTGCGGATTGTGTTTCCGCTGTGTTTTTTGGCTTCCCAGGGTATATTCCCAGGAGTGGAATGACTGGGTCAAAAGGGAGCTCAATTTCTAGTCTTTGGAGGAATGTCCATATTGTTTTCCAGAAAGGTTGTACAAGCAACATTCCCACCAACAATGTGTGAGACTCCCCTTTTCCCCACATCCATGCCAGTACTTGTTGCTTTTACCCTTTTGAATATGGGCCATTCTCTGTGGTGTGAGGTGATATCTCATTGTTGTTTTGATTTGCATCTCTCTGATGATTAGTGATGATGAGCATTTTTTCATATGCCTTTTGGCCATTCGAATTTCTTCCTTGTCAAAGTGAGAAATGCCATTTTAAAGGGTGGTATTCTCTTTTGCTTGAATTTGATGGTCTGATCATTATCTAATTGAGATGAACTATTACCACATTATAATTATTTGATTAAAAGTTAAATTAAAAGTTTGATTAAAAGTTAAATTATGTTGAAAGTCTCATCACTAATTAAAAACATTAACATGTTTACAATTTAAGATGAACTGAAATAAGTCTTTTTAAATTAGAATTTTTACTCTAAGCAGATTGGTAGCAGATATTTAATCTCTACTGATGGATACTAATGACTGTAACCATTTTGCTGATATAATGACTATAAGAACATTCTGTACTTACCTTCATGTGACCTTGATGACATATTAGTAAAAAGAATTCAACTTTGTGAAAAGATTTATTTTTAAATATTTAATTAAGGTAATATTTATTCACAGTACTGTATGTTTTGGGTGTGATTGAAAGGATGTATTTTTTGAAGTACAACTATGAGGCTGACATTATATAACTAACATTTTAACACATATTTTTTATCTCTAAAATATCTAAAACATCAAAATATATACCATAGCCTGTGTATATTTAATAGTCATTTACCAGCTTGAGTCCCAAATGAAGCACAGGCTGCCAAGAATGGTAGAGGAAAAGGGAGATATGCCTGCGGGAGGGCTTCAGGAGAGTGATGGGTGAGGACAGAGAAATCTTGGGTCTGATCATCCAGACCCCAGCAGAAATGACTTCTAGAGTCAGAGAACAGTTGACTGGTGCTTTATGCTTTATATATATTATACATTATATTTTCCATTTCTTGGTGAGTTTCACCAAAAGATGGCAAAGTCTTCTCGGCCAGCCAGGTCATTATTTTTAACCATTAAGAGCCAATGTGTGGCCTGAGACATAATACAGCAAGCAAGGTACTTGCTTTGCAAGTGGCCAACCAAGTTTTATTCCCCAACACCACATATGGTCTGCTGAACCCTTCCAAGTATAATCTTTGAGCACAGAGTCATGGATATTCCCTGAGCACTGCAAGGTGCCGCCCAAAAAGGAGAGAGTGAATAATGGAGCTGGAGAGACCATAAAGGGATTAAAACAAATGCCTTGAATGTGGCAAAGTTCTGATTCAACCCATAGCACTATATGGTCCCCCAAAGCAGTGCTGGGTACAACTCTAAAGGTACCTAATCACTGCTGAGTATGGTTCAGAAGTTTCTCTGAGCACCACCAAAAAAACCTCAGTATCATGGGGCCCAAGCAACAGTCCTTACAATAAATCAGTAAAGAGATCATAACATGCTCTTCTATTTTGTTTTTTGCTTTTTTGGGTCACACCCAGTGATGCTCAGGGGTTACTCCTGGCTCTGTGCTCAGGAATTACTCCTAGCACTGCATGGGGGACCATATGAGATGCCATGAATCGAATCCCTGTCAGCCACATGCAATGCAAACGCCCTACCCCCTGGACTACCGCTCCGGCCCTGTGCTCTTCTATACTGAGTATATTGAGAAGGCAGCTTAGCAATGAACTTCTAACCCCCAATATATGAAGTCAACTTTCAGCCCATGATGACTGCTTGAGTCCTAGAAGCAAAAGCAGAGAAACCATTCCATTTATGCCTCAGAGAACAAGGTAGAAATTGTGTATCTCACAGTGATTCAGTTAAAAAAAAATCAGCAAAAAATAAAATTAGCACCGAGGACAGCCTACTTTAAACTCTTGGATTAAAGAGAAAGAATTGCAGCATAAGAGGAAAAGGTTGAAATCATGGTGGTATAATAAAATACTTAAAAAAAAAAGTAAATGAAAAAAAAAAGAAAATAGGATTTAGGAAGAACTAGCCATAATAGGAGAAAGGTGTGAGATTCTGGAGTTGGAAATTTCCATTTCTTTTTGTGCCTCTTGGCATTCCTGACCTGAATAACCTACCATATTTAAAGGCAGTCAGGAATTAGGTGTGAACCGATGTCTTCTCCATCCCTCAGGCCCAGGTGGATGACTCCAGTAGAGGCTGCTTAGTAGAGGCCTCCCGGAAAAATTATAGCAACTCCTCTCTCTGAGAGGGTTTCAGAGTTGTGTATTACATTGCGTATCTAATATTATTTTCAATGAACTGTTATTGTTAACCTCCCTATCTGTTACCATTATGACTCACTCTTTTCTTTTCATATATTGTTTAATGGAATACAAAACCTTGAAGTGGCAAATGCTACCACTAATTCCAGAATTACAGAGCGCTGAACAAGGTACTGAATGTACTGAATGCCCTCCCGCTGCTGGCCCTAGGTCTGTGTTCTCAAACACCAAAAGTAATTTCCCCAGAGATGTTTCTTTTGTATTTGAGCTAATGCCAAAGCAGATGTCTTTATAGTTCCTATTTCAATTAAATAAGGAAAGCATGATTTCACACCCTATTTGGCACTGGGTTTATTTATGTCATCATTTTAATTTTGACTCAGTTCAGTTCTACTCTGTGGACATCACCGTGATGGTTGCTGTGGAAACTACTGCATCTTCCTCTAGAGAACTTGCTTTTGTTTCCACTGATGAGGTTGGAAGGCTAGGCAGGGAGGCATGGCTAGTGTTCTCTCTCTTGGAGCTCCAGTAACCTCTGGCTTCCTCCATCCTAACGGTACTGTACCCTCTCCCCTTCAGAGGCTGCGTCTCAGAGCAGACTTTGAGTTCAAGGTCTTCCTTATGTAATTCATGGTTTTAAATATGTGAGTAGAATTTATCCTATCTCACTATTATGTGCCATGTCCTTACATTGTTGCAGACATTAATCTCATCTTGAAGTTGCTAATAGTTCTCTGACTAGTGCACCCTTCTGCATGGTCCCTCTGAACTAACCTCAATTGGCTCTCTCAGTACATTACTTTCTGCTCAATATATCTAAAGTAATCTCAATCCCTTCTGCTCAATACATTACTTTCCCTAATATAGTTCAGCTCATCACTAGTGTCCTATCTTCACATCTTCACCGTCATTTCTATGACTACTCCGGGAAAACAACTATGCTAAGGCATTTGCATGCAAATTAATTCACTATCTCTGTCTCACTCACACAAATGTGTACAAACACACATTTGCCTCTGATTCCCTGTGTAAAAATGTAATTTGTACTGCAATGGGGAATTACTACATATTTGAACACACTACTTTTTTACATAGAAATTTTTTTACATAGAAATTTTTTTTACATAGAAAGTTTTTCTCCTAGACAACTCTATCTAAATTTTCCTTAAATTCCACATTCTATATGAAGATTTTTTGAACACTAATTAGATTTTATACCTTCATACTGATCCTGATGATTGGAGATATTTTGATAAGAAAAGCAGAATAGTACAAAGGGACTATATTTATTTTGAAACAATCTTAAACTTCCAATAAATTTGAAAATGCAGTTTAACAGACTTTAAAATTTGTTTATTGTTTTGGCGTCACACCTGGAAATGAACATGGTTTATATTTAACTATGTGCTCAGACATCACTCCTAGCAGTTCTCAAGGGACCATATTAGTGATATGCAAAGTAAGCACTTTGCCTGCTATTCTGTCTCTCTAGCACAGTACAACATAAAGCCTCTCATTTCCCAAACCATTTAAAAGGGAGTTTCTCCATTACACTGAATACTTCTAAATATATTTTATCAAAACAAGTGTCTTCTAATAACTGCAATAAGATCTTTGAATCAGAAATTGAACTTTATGTGTTATTACATCTTAGTCTTCAGAATTCACTCAGTTTTCACCAATTCTCTCCTAACACCCTTTTCGGTAAAAACTTCTAGTACAGGCATGGGATTAGATCATCTTTGTTTAGATCTCTTCATTCTAAAAACGGCTTTTCCTCGACTTTCATAACCTTGAGATATTTTTTAAGATTGCAGACCAGTTATTTTGTAGATAATTTCTGAGTTTTGCTTTGTCTGACATTTTCTTGTGACGAGGCAGATATGCGCCTTAGACAGGAACGTGCAAGAGGCTGCTGTGTCTTCACTGTTTCAGTGTGTCCCGTGACAGCTGGTGCTGGCAGTGATGACTCAATTGAGGCACCTGTCATGCTCCACCACTCTTTTCTTTTCTCTATGTGTTGTGTAAGAAGGAACTTTAAAAACATCATTTCCCTCAAAACCTATGAGTTATATATATTTATATACTATTTTGTACTAAGGTGGGCTCCTCTTTTACACAATCTAACACATCATTATAGTGATGAAAATTACTGTGTCCTATACTTACCAGTGAAATCCCCTTTAAGCTGACTTTTATCTTTTTGACACACCCCATCGTTCTTTGAGTATATCATTTGAGTATATTATTCTTTCTGTCATAAAAGAAAGTTTCTAATGTGTCTTAAATTTTTTCTTACCTCGATAATCACACATTTCTTATAAGAGCCCTAGTTCCTATCACAGAAAAATGAGATTTAGAAGCAACTCTGAGAGCCAGTATGTTCAGACATGGTACACATACACACATACACATTCCTACAATTACATGAATATTTATGTTAGTACCTACTTAACACCAAATGCTGGCTGACTTCGACCGAGAATGTGGAAAGAGGTCTACAGCTGAATCTCAACAAAACAATGTTCATGAAAAATGAATTAGTTCCAAATGCTTCATTCACTCTCAACGGAACACCATCTCTGAATGCAACAGTTATATGTACCTAGGTCGAGAACTCAATATGATGAATGACCTAGCACCTGAACTGCGCAGGAGGAAGAGAGCACCGTGGAATGCCTTCAGGAGTGTTGAAGAAATAGCTAAAAGGATAAAGAACCTCAGGCTCTGGGCACATCTCTTCCACTCCACCATTCTCCCTGCAATATCATATGACTCAGAGACCTGGGCCCTATGAAAGCAGGATGAGAATGCTATTTGGGTCTCCCAAAGAGGAATTGAAAGAACTATTATTCTTGGAATAACACGCCTCACTCAAGTGAGAATCTGGAAACAACCAGAGTGCCTAAGAATTGATGACTGGATAAAGAAACTTTGATATGTCTACACAATGGACTACTATGCATTTGTTAGGAAAAATGAAGTTATGAAATTTGCCTATAAATGAATGGACATGGAGAGGATCATGTTGAGTGAAATTAGCCAGAAGGAAAAAGATATAGAATGACTGCATTTATTTGCATGACATAAATATAAATGTATATGTATATGTATACATGTTATGATACCAATATCCAAGTTCAGACAAAACATGGATCAAGAGGTCTTTTCAAAAGTAGAATCTACCACAAGCGTCTGGGAGTTGGAGGTTTGGTGGGACAGAGAAGGGAACAGTGTGCTAACAATTGTTGTAAGTGATAATACCAGCCTAGAGCTGAGTATTGAATACAGGCAAAAGATAGAAATGATAACCTCTAAATGTATGTATCGCAATCCACAGTGTGTAAGAGAGAGAAGAGAGAGAGAGAGAGAGAGAGAGAGAGATAAAGAACTTTCCATGGAGGCAGGCTAGGGAAGAGGGAGGGAATTTGGGACATTGGTGGTGAGAAATGGGCACTGGTGGAGGGATGGGTGCTGAAACAATGTATGACCGAAACCCAACATGAACATCTTTGTAATTGTGTATCTCACAGTGGTATAACAAAATATTTTTTAAAAAGAATAATTGTTTTTAAAATTCATGGAAAAATATTTTTTGTTTGTAGTTCTGGGTCAACAGGGGAATGGGGCTAACCAGGGCACAGCATAAAGATGCTGAATTACAAAATAGGTGGGAACAGGATCTCAATGATAGTTGAATATACTTTTGCTATTCCTAGTTTACTTTTATTTACCTAAAGCCTTGGGATCAACTGCTACTCCCACTAGGATGTCAATACCCAAGTAAAACATCAGGGAAGTTTGAAAAGATGACAAACTTCAACTTCTTCTATTCTGGCCTTTTTTTCCTTATGTGAGCCTCTTGTAGGAAGTCAAGGGAGGGTAAGGAAGGAGAAGAGAGAGAGGAGAATGAAAATGAGCAAAGAAGTGGTAAGTATGGAGAAGGAGCCTGTACTCACGTAGTTCCAGGGCCTCCTAACCCTGCATCTCTTAGCTACCTCCCCAATTGATAGTTTCTCATATTATACATTCTTTCCCTATCCACGGGGTTTATTAATCTGTAAATAGGTTCCTAGTGATGATTCTCTTTGCTTCTATGAAGATCACATACCTTATTGAACACTGTAACTAGTTTGCTGTTGAAAGCTTTCTATGTCTTACTAGTATACATCCTTGTACTGTAAAATAGCAAGTCCTAGAAGTGCGTTTGAGAGAGCATAGTTCTGTCCCCATGGGGAGACTATAAATCAAGTTAACAATTCTAAGTGCCATAAATTACAAACCATCAAGCACTTTTGGAGAAGCATCACTTCCTTTGTCATTACAGGGATCTCTCCCTTTCACTGTGTAGTGGTTTATAACTAGAACACCCTGCCTAAAGTACATCTGGAAATTGTTTGTCTGTTTAAATCTTCAGCAATGAAAAGTCCTGGTACAGAATCCTATTATTATGAAACTACAGTGAAGTTTCTTATATTTTCACCATCTCTGAGTAACTAAAAGAAACATCTATAGATATGAGTTATGAGATAAAATAAATTATATTAAGGTTTTTCAAAGCCTTAAAAGATAAGCAAAGTAGAATGAATAAGAAAGTTTGCCTATATATCCATACTTGCTAAATTTTAATGAATTTGAAATATCAGCTGTGGAAAAAATTCAATTCTCCTAATCCTATAAATTATGAAGAATATTAGCAGAAAATGTGAATCTTGAATATTTATAAACCTTAAACTCTCTCAAAGGAAATTATTGTAGAAATCATGGCAATGTAGCAATAAAGGGAGTATTGGACATTTAATATAATTGTTTTAAGGGTGAATTTTAAGATATAACTTCTTGTATATTTACAACCAGTTTTCTATGTTTGGAAGGAGGATGATACTTTCAATAATAGTCTAAGACCTGGATTATCTATTGGTTGTATACCATTCCCTGAAAATGTAGATAAAAATGTCACATTGATCTTGTTATGTCCCATGTATATACATACGGAATGGTCAGAAGCAATATTATTAGTGACATGGTGTGCTAATATATTAGAATAGAAAGAAATTCAACTGACTCAATGAAATACAATTATAACTCTCCAAAAGTAAGTACTAAATCTCCAAATGTGTTAGATTAGATCCCAAATATTAGTGCAATGAAGCTTATAGTAGCCAGCCTTCTCGTTGAACTGGGCTTCAGATGTATTCCAAAAACCAAGGTGAATCAATAATAGAAAGACTGATAAAACATCTCTGGTCAATGTAATTTGACAGGGCTTTGCTAAAAGAAAGTTTCACCAATTTCATCAACTCTTCAACTTTTCGTTAAAGCTTTTCTTCCTTGACAATATTATAGCTTTTCCTTTGAGCCAGTGTTCAGGGCATGCCTATGGTACTTCAGACTCATGATGAAGTGTGACCAGATGGAATCAGCAGCTGTAAACCTGCAAGATTTGTGACATGCATTTGCTAGGATAAAACACATTGGTAAAGAATTCTCACAGCTTTTCTTCACTCTAACAGAATCTTGTGTTGACACGGTTCTGCATCAAATTCATGCTTAACCCCTATGCGGTTGATCTCTCCTTTCCAAATGATTTACTGTAGCACATGAATGCCTACTTGCTGTCTACTTGTTCTAAGTAGTCTTGGGAGAATGAAAATTTCATATGTTGTTTGAGTTTTGGTGTTCCTTTGAAGGACAAATTAAATCTATCTGCATTGTTTTCTATATTTTAAACAAAATCAAAGACTAGGTTAATTTTTGTTTAATGGATATATAAAGAGGTAGGGTAACTAACTATATATGGTTTTACATAACATAATGACCTTGCACTCTATACATGGATGACAAATAGGTAAATAAAGCAGTAAACATAATAATCAGAGATGTAGATGTTATGAAATAAACAAGATTAAATAGAATTAATTAATGAGTGTTTTTAAAGTTCAGATAGGCCTCTTTATTATAAAAAAAAATAAGAAGCTAGTTAAGCAAACATCTTGAGTACACATTCCAAACAAATGTCATTACAAGTGCAAAAGTAGATTTACCTAGCTGAGCTTGGTTGTTTGATGGACAGAAATAAAACCAATATAGCTAGAGAACAGTAAATAGAAGGAATAGAAGGAGGGCAGTCATATGAGGCAGAAGAGATATAGCCCAGAAAAACTCATACAATGCCTTAGAGTTTTTCTAAAAAGAAAAAAGAGGAAATCTTTATGAGTGCTTAATCATAAAGGTACTGTGATTTAAAGATAAATGCTCTTTCTTATTGGGATGGACCACAAAACAAAATCAGTATTGAGAATAGTCTATTCCATGTTTCAGAAACTATAACTAGCATCCAAGTTGTCTTGAAAAGGTTGTAACAGCCAGTACTAATTATCTATTTTATACTTCATATTAGACTCATGAAACAAAGCATATGTTGTCCTTGCTCTTTTATGCACCAGTCTCTGTGGTGTGAAGTGATATCTCATTGTTGTTTTGATTTGCATCTCTCTGATGATTAGTGATGATGAGCATTTTTCATATGCATTTTGGCCATTTTAATTTCCTCCTTGTCGAAGTTTCTGTTCATTTCTTCCTCCCATTTTTTGATGGGGTTGGCTGTTTTCTTCTTGTAAAGTTCTACCAGTGCCTGATAGATCCTGGATATTAACCCCTTATCAGATGGGTATTGGGTGAATATTCTTTCCCAATCTGTGGACTGTCTTTGTCATTGTTTCTTTTGAGGTGCAGAAGCTTTTTAGTTTCATATAGTCCCATATGTTTATCTTTACTTCTAGTTGTATTTTTAGTGGTGTTTCATCTTTGAAGATGTCTTTAGCTTCAATGTCGTGGAGAGTTTTTCCTGTATTTTCTTCAGTGTACTTTATGGATTAAGATCTGATATTGAGATCTTTAATCCATTTTGATCTGATTTTTGTGCATGGTATTAGACAGAGGTCCAAATTTATTTTTTACATGTAGCAGCCCAGTTTCCCCAGCACTACTTGTTGAAGAGGCTGTGCACATCGACCCCTTTGGTGAAAGTTCCAGGCTTCTACCCAGAGGCTGGGTGGTTCCATGAGCCAATGCAGCGGTCACACACCTATGTTCTTAATTCAACACATCTTTATGGAGCATGAACTATCAGAATAACTCTGCCACAATGAGAAGGTTTCATAAAGAATAGTTCAATATGTCATTGAGCAATAACTCAGAGGAAAATTGACTGAAAGTTAACCAATCTGAAGCAGAAGGATTTCTTACTGCTTGGAGGAGTTTTCTAGTACCTCATCTCTATTTATTAATTACAAAATTATGAAAATACATAATGTATGATCTTTTTTATATAGAACCCCTAAATTATATAAGTACCAGGTTTCATAAAAAATCATTCATCTGCATCATATTTGCTGTGTTTGGAGTAAAAGGGAAATGGAAACTAAGAAAAAATTCCAGCAGAGAAAATGTTTGTCAGGGTGAGTGAGTCTGAGTGGATGACTGAAGAAGGTGATGTTTTACCAAATGCACTTTTAGTCATACGGATTGCCAAGGGGTTAGACTTCATGTTTTACACATTAAATAACATTAGACATTTTTTCAGAAGATGCCAGCATTTATCCTTCATCACTGTAACAACTGTAGAATGAAACAACTTAATGAAAGCAGACACTGGAGCCAGGAACCTGAGTCCTTAGCTTAGTAAAATTGGCCTGGAGGGAAACATTAGAGGTGTAGGTTCAAGTAATAGGAATAAAATTTGATGGACATTTCAGAAATAAAATCTGCCTGGACTGTAGTCAAGGAAGAAGACACTGCAGTGTCTTTTAGATTTATAATGTGTTTTATTGCAGGGGACCATTATAAAATGTAAATAATAAACATTTCAACCAAAAGAAAAGTATGGGAGGAGAAAATGAGCTCAATTCAAGTATGTTGAGATTTTCTACTCTGTGCTTTTTTTGTATATATAATTCTAATAAGCTACTTTTGTTGTTGTGCTTTTGGGGCCACACCTGACAGTGCTCAGATTTACTCCTGCCCCTGACAACATGGATCATTCCTGGCTATGTTCCAGGGACCATATGTCATCCTGGGAATTGAACCCATGTCAGTTACATGAAAGGCTAGAATCCAACTAGCACTCTGGCCCAAATTAACTACTTTCTTAAAGAGCTACAGCCCCCCAAAAAAAAGAGCTACTCACCCCAAAAAAAAGTTTGTATATAATGTATATAATGTATATAATGTATATAATGCTTATCCAGTGCCTTATAATTATATGGTATCATTCTAAAAAGTGTTGCCTTTTATAGTCATCAATTTAACCACTATTTCTTTTTTTTTTATTTTATTTTTACAATTACAAAGATAACAATTAAAAGTTCTTTTGGGTTTGGTCGACAGTGTAGCAGCACCCATCCCGCCACCAGGCCCATCTCCCACCACCAACGCCCCGGTCCCCTCCCCCCCCCCTCAGCCCTCCCCTCCAGGCGGTTCTTTATTCTTTCCATTTCTCATCTTTCTCTTTTCCTTCCTCTCCAGACTATGGATTACAAAACAACTTAAAGGGTTGCATGTGTATCCTTTTGCCCTTTAATGCTCAGTTCTAGGTTGGCTTAGTACCCTCAACAATGTCACACACTGTTCCATTTCTGTCTTACCTAGCCTCTGACTCCCACACGTTTGTGATAATTTCCACCTTGACAGGACCTCCTGATGTATGTTTCACTTGACCTTGGATATTTAACCACTATTTCTTTCTAAATACATGAAGTGCAATTTAAGTATACAAACAGCAGACCAGGCACATTGATCTTCAGGCTGAGAACTCTGGGATCTTCTCAGAGTCAGATAGGGCAACCTCACCCACCCTGCTGTACTTTCAGAAGCCACATACCACAGTTAGCACCATGTAAACTTACATACCACAGTTACCACCATGTAAACTCACAGACTATTTAAATATTCTGCAGTTCCTGAAGCATGCAGCCACATTCACAGACCTCTGACAGCTCCAAATTCTACGACATCAACACAACATCTCAGTAGGAACACACCAACTATATGGGAAAATAACATAGAAGCCAACTAAATCCAGTAAACAAAATCTATGACAGATGAGGCTCAACTAGCAATAAGCATCCTTATTGAACCCTAAGACAAAGATTTAATGACCCCATGGTAATATAGAGCAATTTTCACAAATTTTCTTTTAATGAAGGATTTTCAATAATTCCATTAGTCATTTAGTTGTAATAAGAAATATAAAGTAAATTATTTGGTGCCTACTAAGGGAAAGCGTTGGGTATATTTTGGAAAATGCAAACAATGGTGGAGGGAAGATCAACTGGTGTTCTGATTGATGCTGAAATATTGATGCCTGTTACTAATGTATCATGAACAACTTTTTTAACCATGTTGTTTAAATAAAGAAAGATTAAAAAAGTTAAAAAATTTTAAGTATACATATAGATATTCCATTGTATGTTCTTGGGTCCTCTGTCCTATATCAACAGTATACTTAATATATTTAACAATATACTTAATATATATAACAATATACTTAATATACTTAATAAATCCAACATATTTCCTTAAGAATATACTTAAGTACTTATTTCATACACATATCAAGGTGTTAGTATCAAAAATATATAAGGAACTCACACAACACAATAACATAAGCTAGCAAACAAATTGTTTAGGATATAACTAAACAATTCTCCAAGGAAATCATACAGATGGCTTCCCAACATCTCAAAATATGCCCATCAACACCTATTATTAGAGAAAGGCAAGTTAATGCTACAGTGAAATGTCACTTTATACCTGTGAAATGACCTATAGTAAAAAGACTAGAGTCAAATGTTAGTGAATGTGTGAAAGAAAAAGAACGATAAGCATTATTTGAATGTAAATTGGCGTACATTGCATGAAGGTTCTAAACAGTTCTACAATATGAACTGGCAATTCTATTTTTAAGTGTCTGATAAAAAAAATAAGAACACTAATTCAAAAAGCTATGTGCACTCCTATATTTATTACAGCATTATATAAGAAAGGTAAAGCATAGAAAGCCTAAAATGTCCATTGGCAAATCACTGGAATATGGATTCTTCTCATAAAGCAGATGAAATCTGACTTCTTAACAAGATGACTGGAACTGGAGCTAATCAGACTAGTTAAAATAATTAAAATTTTGGGGGGGAAATATAAAAACAAATACCAGATTGTTTTCATTCTTATATGACATGTAAAGGATCAGAGTAAACAAACTAATAAAATACAACAAAGGCAACTCAATCTCTTAGACTAAAACTGTGACTATCAGAGGATAAAGGGAATGAGAGTTGAAGGAATCTTCAATGAAGGATCAGCTTACTAGTGGCAGAGTGAAGTGTTGAAAATATAAAAAAACATATATGCAAAGATACACTCCTAAAATGTATTTAGTTTGGTAAACCAATGACCAATCAATATAAAATAAATACAAATGTTTATTTGTGGGGGAAAAAGAATTATTTATCTACTAAGTAAAAAGTTATGTAATTCGCTTTGTAATTGTATATCTCATGGTGGTATAATTAAAAAAATAAAAAATAAAAAAAAATTTAAGAAAAAGTTATGTAATTCGTAAATCAAATTCTTTTTTTGTGATACAGAAAAGCAATTCTTAGCAATTCAAAACTGAAAAGATGTAATTCTTCAGCATTCTTCTACAAAAGCATAAGTAATTTGAAACAACACATAGATAATGATTGTTCCTATTTTGCTTAAGAATAGAGATATTTTTGCAATAATGCGATGTATACATATCAGAAAACCTTGCCTTCGACTTTTGGCAACATTATATGCTAGAAAATAACAGGACTTTTTACATAAAATGGATTGGTAATATATCACTGAGGACCCTACATGAATTTATAATTAATATTGAACAAATAAGAGTAATGAAAGCTAGCCTAGTTTTATGTTATCTTTTTCAGGTCTTCGTTGTAGGTTTAGTAGAACTCACTCATCAATACACATGGACTAGGGATATTGTTTCTAGGAAGATTTTAAATTCACTATCACTTGTATCACTTGTTTTCCCATTGTTCATCTATTTGCTTCGAGTGGGCTCCAGTAATGTCTCCATTCATTGGGAATGAGATCCATTATTGTTACTGTTTTTGGAATATTGAATACACCACAGGTAGCTTGCCAGGCTCTGCTGAGATTTTTAATTACTGTTTTAATTTCTTTTCTTGAGGTTGGTCTTCTCAGGTTTTCTTTTTTCCTTTTGGTTCAACCTTGGTAGCTGGTATGATTCTAAGAATCTGTCCAAGCTTGGTGGCAAAAGTTATTCATAATACATTCACTTCACTTGTATCACTTGTCTTCCCGTAGATCATTGATTTGCTCAAGCAGCCACCAGTAACATCTCAATATGTCCTGTCACATGGGAGATAACCCAAGGGCATCTGCCTGCTCCAGGAACATAAAGAGCCTCAAATCATTCCATCAAGTCATGGGAATGAAGTCGACAATTAATTGTTACTGGTATTAAAATTAGTAACTCAAAAAGATATATTAGCCGCCACCTTCATGCAGCATTACAGCATTATTTGCCAACAGCTAGCATTTGGAAACAACCTAAGTGCAAATAATACACAGGAATATTATTCAGCCAAAACAAAGAGCCACTGGTGAAGTTTGGATGAGTCTTGATGGCCTTAAGCATAAAAAATAAGACAAAGAAAAATAGTGTACAGTATTATTTATATTTGGAATTTTGTTTGACCGTTTGAGAACATTCACATTCCCAGTTACCTCTATGTGTTGAGCACAACGCTGGCAGTTTTGTTGTCTGTGCAGGTAGTCCTCTTTTTGGTTTTTTTTGGTCATGCCCAGTGATATTCAGGGATTACTCCTGGCTCTGCACTTGGGAATTAATCCTGGCAGTGCTCAGGGAACAATATGGGATTCCAGGGATCAAACCCGGGTTAGCCATGTGCAAGGCAAACACCTTACTATCACTCTGGCCCCATGTGCTCACAGTCTGCTGTATGTGATCCCTAGCACCAACATCACGATTTCTGGACACAGGGCAGCCATGCTTGTATAGGCACCACCAAAAAAGGGTCTGCAGTAAGCGAGTCAATTAAAAATATATGCAAATGACACATACAGGAAGTGAGATCTCTAGCGAGCATATGTGGAAGCACAACAACAAGCATAAGCAAGCAAGCTCTTACACACACATGACAACAAAAGGAACTGAAACCCGGGTGAGCACCAAAACCCAGTGTGTGACTTCTAATCTGATAGGTGACGGTGACAGTCACCACAGCTGAAATTATGCAAGTACCACAGTCAAGCAAGTGTGCAACCCCCAAGTCACTAAAACAACAACCATAGCAGCAGTGAAGGAAAGGGGAGGAAATAATAAGTACTTTTTTTTTCTTTTTGGGGTCACACCTGGCTATGCTCAGGAGTTACTCCTGGCTCTGCATTCAGGAACCACTCCTGGCAGTGCTCGGGGGACCACATGGGATACCAGGGATCAAACCTGGGTCAGCCATATGCAAGGCAAATGCCCTCCCTACTGGACTATCACTCTGGCCCCTAAGTACATTATTTTGAAGTATAAACTTCTGGTACAAAATTCCTGGTGATATATATCATGAACATTATACTTAACAATACTATATTAAGTATTTTTACGTTTCTAAGAAATTAGATCTTAAAATTAATCACCTGAAAAAAATAATCACATGTATAGTGATGAATGTTAAAGTATTTATTACCAATATTCAATGTTTACACATACCAAATCATGACTTTTACACATAAAACAAATAAAATGCTGTAAATTATGTCAATAAAGATTCTACTTTTAGGGACCAAAGTGATAGCACAGCAGGTAGAGCGTTTGCCTTTGCATGCGCCAACCAGGATTCAATCCCTAGCATCCCATATGGTCCCCTGAGCACCGCCAGGAGTAATTCCTGAGTGCAGAGAGAGGAGTAACCCCTGAGCATTGCCAGGTGTGACCCCCCAAAAAAAATTCTACATTCAGTATACATCTTTCAGATAAGAAGTATGTATTTTGAAAGTCTGTATTAGAAAAAGGTGATGGAGTCCATTACAGAATAGACTGTTATACATTGATAAAAAATTCATAACATATTATGATTTTTTTTTATTTCTGAGGTATCTGATTTAATTTCTCTTCTGTCACATCTGATCCTATTTATTCAGGGTATTTTTCTCCTACAGTGAGTCTAGCAAGCAACAGGTTTGCCAATCTTGTTACTCTTTTATTTTATTTATTTATTTATTTATTTATTTATTTATTGCTTTTGGGGGTCACACCGGCAATGCTCAGGGGTTACTCCTGGCTCTGCTCCTAAGGAAATACTCCTGGCGGTGCTTGGGGACCATTTGGAATGCTGGAGATCGATCCCAGGCCAGCACCCGGCCGGCCGCGTGCAAGGCAAACGCCCTACCCACTGGTCTATCACTCCGGTCCATTGTTTACTCCTTTAAAGAACCAATTCCTGGCTTTGTTGACCCTTTATTTTCTTTGTTTCTGTAACATTGAGTTCTGCTAATTTTTATTATTTCCTGCCTTATATTTGCTTTGGGGTTCATTTGAAGGTTTTTTCCTAGTTTCTATAGCTTGTTATATTGTTGATTTGAGCTTTTTTCTTTCTGCTGTGTATCTGAATAGCTGAATATTTTCCCCTCAACACTGCTTTTTCTGTGTCCCAAGTTTCTGGTAGTTGATATCTTCATTCTCACTTTTTTTTCCAAAAATTGAGAAGGTTTTAAAACCAGAAAAATAGCCTAGTTTTTAAAATGTGTTAAATTTCCTACAAATAAAAACTACAGTTAACATAGCTATGATAAATATGTTTATTCCAGTATAAGACATGAAGACTGGATCAAGATACTATGGTGTACATCCCTACTTTTATGTTCATAGCAGCATTATTCACAATAGCCAGAATCTGGAAGCAACCAGAGTGCCCGAAAATTGACGACTGGATAAAAAGCTTTGGTACATCTACACAATGGAATACTATGCAGCTGTTAGGAAAAATGAAGTTATAAAATTTGCCTACAAATGGATGGACATGGAGAAGATTATGTTGAGCGAAATTAGCCAGAAGGAGAGAGACAGAAACAGAATGACTGCATTTATCTGCATAACATAAATATATATGTACATATTATGATACCAATATCCAAGGTCAAGTGAAACATATATCAGGAGGTCTTGTCAAAGGTGGAAATTATCACAAACATGTGGGAGTCAGAGGCTAGGTAAGACAGAAAATGGAACAGTGTGCTAACAATTGTCGAGGGTACTAATGCCAACCTAGAACTGAGCATTAAATAGAGGCAAAAGATACACATGCCAACCCTTTAATGTATGTTCTGTAATCCATAGTCTGGAGGGGAAGGAAAAGAGAGAGAGAAAGGGAAAGAAATAAAGAACCTGCCATGGAGAAGGGCTGGGGGAAGGGGGAGGGAACCAGGGACGTTGGTGGTGGGAGATGGGCACTGGTGGCGGGATGGGTGCTGGAACACTGTACGACCAAAACCCAAATATGAACTTTTTCATTGTATATCTTTGTAATTGTAAAAATAAAAAAAAAAAAATAAAGGATAAGAGCAAAAAAAAGGAGAGAGACAGATACAGAATGACTGCATTTATGTACATATTATGAAACCAATATCCAAGGTCAAGTGAAACATATATCAGGAGGTCTTGTCAAAGGTGGAAATAAAAAAAGAGACTATGGTATATATACAAGATAGAATACTTGTGGACTCTAAGAAAATATCAAATCATGTAATTTTCCACTATGGGGATGGAAGTAGAAGGTATCATGATGAAAGAAGTCAAGGTGTCAAGCCAGAAAGAAAGTGATAAATACAGAATAACCTCTCTCATATGTAGAATATAAAGACATAATAAAAGAGTAGAAAAAAGGTCCAAAGCAAAAGAATCTGTGAACTGTTCTATAGAACTGAATTTGCCATGGTTGTGTGTGTGTGTTTGTGTGTGTGTGTGTGTGTTGGGCTGCAGAGGAGGCATAGGGAGAGATTCTGAGGCAATCAAGGAGGTAACAGGCATTTCTGTGGAGCATGTGGCAATAAAATACTGCATACATGAAACCCCATCAATGACAATACTTTAAATCATCATGACAACAATAAATTTTTAATTTAAAAAAAAGTTACAAGGGGGCAAAAAGGGATTTAGGGACAAACAGTGGTGGGGTGAAATGATATTGGCCCCTCTAAAAATAGATGTGTTACAGTAGCTTGGTTATATCTAAATAATTCATATTAATAATATTGTAACTCATGATACCACAATAAAAAATCTTTAAAAGATTTCTTAAAAAGTAGATTGAGGGGCTGGAGAGCTACTACAGAAAGTGGACACTAATCTTCCATGTGACTGACCTAGGTTCGATGACCAGAACCCTGTACGGTCCCCAAGAAGTGATCCCCAAACACAGAAACAGGAGTAAGTTCTGAGCAGCACTGAAATATTTTGAGCCCCTCTACCCTACACAGACACACACACAACACACACACAAATTGAAGCTAGGTAAAAAAGGAAGACGTGAAAGCTGAGGCTGGTGAGTTTCACAGTAACAAGGACACAACATTCAGAATGCATGGGCAAAACCAAGTAAAGGGAACTTCCAACGCAGAGTAGTGACCAATAAGAGCCAAGAGGAGAATATGCGACTGATCAGAAATATAAACAGTCTCTCTGCTTGCTGTGCTGTATAGCAACATTACACTTCCCATTCAGGTCTTCGCCTGTGTGGTGAAAAGATTAATTCACTGACATAACCATTGCAACCACATGGGAAGATACGATCATTGATGACATCGATGAAGAATACAAGCGACTGGTTCAGCACCTCCATGATTGGGCAAAGAAGCCCAGAGAGAGAAAGATACAAAAGGATGCCTGTCTTCAAAAACTCTCGAGCTTGTGGCAAGGTGCAAGCCTCAAGCAACCAAATGCTAACGTCCAAACTCACAAAGCAGTGCAGAGAATCAACAAAGGAAGACCTCAAAGAGAGAAGAGCAGAAATATTGGCCGATGCAGCAGAAATCAGGAAAAGCATTTGCAACACCCGCAAGTCCTTTGCCAACTATAAGACCAAGATGACTGCCCCTGACGTCCTGATGGATCTATCACATCTTCCAGAAAGGCAATGGAGAAGATTATCCATGAATTCTACTCAGATCTTTTTGATAGCCACGTCCACCTGACCATGTACCAAATTCCACAGGATGGATATGTCATTCCCAAAGGTTCTCCCTTCTGAAATCCAACATGCTATTTCATCGGCAAAGAGGGAACAGCAACAGGCACAGACAAAGTCAGACCCAAACACTGAAGAATCTGCTGTCAGTACGCATCAATACACTGGCTCTGCTCTTCAACTGCTACCTGTCTGAATGAAAGGTGCCCCCCCCAATGGAAAGCCAGCAGGACAGTTCTACTGTTCAAGAAGGGAGACATTCACATCGGCAACCATTGCCCCATCTGCCTGTTGTCCGTCATCTACAAGCTGTTCACTCGAGTCATCCTGAACAGAATTGGCAGAACATCAGATGAAGGACAACCATGCAAGCAAGCTGGCTTACAAAAAGGATTCAGCACAATCAACCATATTCACATGGTAACCAAGCTCATTGAGGTTTGTAGGGAGTACACTCTGTCTCACAATCATTGATTTAAAGAAAGCTTTTGATTCTGTTGAGACTGAAGCGGTCATCGAAGCCCTAGTCAAATAGGGCATTCAAACCCAATACATCAAGATCCTTCGTGAGCTGTATTACAGATTCACCACCAGGATCTCACCATTCTACAAAGAAGTGATCATTGATGTCAAAAGAGGGTTTTAGCAGGGTGATACCATTTCACCAAAACTCTTCAGCACCAGCCTCGAGAACATCATGCAACAGTAAGAATGGGAAGGAATGGTAGTGAAGATAGATGGTCGGCAACTACACCACCTCCACTTCACTGATGACATTGTTTAGTAACACCAAACATTAGCCAAGTGGCACAAATGCTGGCTGACTTCAACTGAGAATGTGGAAAGATAGGTCTACAGCTGAATCTCAGCAAAACTATGTTCATTAAAAATGAACTAGTTCCAGAGGCCCCATTCACTCTCAACGGGACAAACATCTCTGAATGCAGCAGTTATGTGTACCTAGGTCGAGAACTCAACATGATGAATGACCTAGCACCTGAGCTGCGCAGGAGGAAGAGAGCAGCATGGAACGCCTTCAAAAGTATGGAAAATATAGCTAAAGGGACAGAAAACCTCTGGCTCTGGGCACATCTCTTCGACTCCGCCATTCTCTCTGCATCAACATATGCCTCAGAGACCTGGGCCCTACAAAAGAAGGGATGAGAATGCTATTTGGGTCTCCCAAAAGAGGAATGAAAGAGCTATGCTTGGAATATCACGCCTCACTCAACTGAGAGAAGGAATCCAGTGTTCCGACCTCCATCGATGATCCAGAGTCAGGGAAGCTGTCTCGTTTGCCAAGGCATTGAAACTCAGATGGGCTGGACATGTAATGCGATTTGGAGATAACCGCTGACTAGAGCCATTACCGACTGGATCCCGTGGGATCCCGTGGTTGCCCACCTACAAGATGGTCAGACTTCTTTGTCAAGACCCTGAATGAACAGTTGGAGGCTCTTCATATTCCTGAAGAGCCTTCATATTCCTGAAGCAACCAGATGCCATTGGGCTACACTGGCACGTGATAGGGTCAAATGGAAATGTTACTGGTGCCTGCTTGAGCAAATCGATGAATAACGGGATGTCAAGTGATCAAGTCAAGTGATCAATCATGTATAAATTAGCAAAAAATTATAATTATTTTGACATGCCCTGTACAACTGTTATACTTTGAGTGCACCTCCACAGAATTCATATGTTAAACCTCATTCCACCCAACCTATTCTTGCAGGTGACCAACCAGTTTTCCCAACACCATTTGTTTAAGAGATCTTCCCTTGTTTCATTTCCTTTTTTTCTCCCTTGTTAAAGATTGTCAGCCCATATACGTGGGGATCTGTCTCTGGACTTTATTCCATTACATTGATCTAAGAGTATATCTAAATTTCACTACCAAGCTGTTTTTATTACTATAACAGTAGCTTTACATTATAATTTAAAGCTAATGAGAGAGTAGCCTCCCAACTTTTTCCTAGGATTACTTTGGTTATTTTGCATATAAATTTTAACACTCCTTCATCTATGTCTTTTAAAAATGTCCCAATTATATATTTATAGGGAATGCATTGAATCTTTATAGTACTTAGGGAAAAATTAATCCTTCCCATTTATTAACAGGAGATGTGTTCCCATTTCCTCACGTCATCTTTTTATCTCATTTTTGTAGTGTTTTATAGTTTTATTCACATAAGTCTTTCACCTCTTTTGCTAAAGCTGATTCCCAGGTACTTGATTTTCTGAGGCACAATTGTTAATGATATTTTTTAATTTGTCATTCTTCTATTACATTATTTGTGTAAAGAAAAGCAGTAAATTTCTGAGCATTAAGCAAAGATCATTTCAACATCTTCAAAATATAGCTTAACTTTGTATTTTTATTTCTTACTGCATACAAAACTAAGCAGTATCCTGCTTTAAAATGCAGAAGATTTCTATAAAACATTGCTGTTAGAAAAACGGTTTAAGAATTACCAGTGGGATTGTTTAAAAGGCAGATTCTTTGGACCTATCCAGAAAGCTTAAATTCAAGTCTCCTGCAGTGGAGCCCAAGATCTTTATTTTCTCAGGATATCCAAATGAACCTGAATATAAAGTGTGAAAGGCAGTAATATAATGGTTTCTTGCCAGCTAATACAAATGTACATAGTAGATAATGATTATTTAACAATATCTGTTTCAAGTATGTGCTCCTTAGAGCTAAAATATCCTCATTACATGTACTGGCAGTGGAGAGACATTGCAAGAATAAATTTTGTCAAGTGCCGCCTAATACTGCTAGGGGATATTTCACCTGAGACATTAAACTTCATTGTGCATTATTCCCTATCACTATCTTCCCTTTCATCATATGTTTGCTCGAGCGGGCACCAGTAATATCTCCATATGTCCTGCCTCATGCTAGTAGAGCCCAAGGGCATCTGCTTGCTACAGGAACACAAAGAGCCTCAAACCATTATATTAGGTCATGGGAATGACCCAATATAATTGTTGCTGGTATTTGACATATCAAATACGACACAGGCAGCTTGCCAGGCTTGCCATGTGGGTGACATACTCTAGTAGTCACCTCTAGATACAGCATTTATTGATGAACTGCTCAACCACAAGTGGCTGCGCAAGCCAGGCTGTGATAGGCTCCTGTGCTGGGTGGAGTTCTGACGAGGGAGAAGTCCGGATGTGGAAAATGGCAGCCCTCATGAAGGGGGGGGGGTCGTCTGGCTTGCCGAGGCTCTCCTAGGGTGGTGGACCAGGGCTAGAACCCGCCATCCCTCCCGGGCACCTCGTGAGCTGCTAGGCACAGGGAGAGCAAGTAGTAGCTCTGCCCTATGTATGTGAGTCTCTGGATCAGCATACCTGGTCCAGATTGAAAAAAGCTGCTACAGGGTGGGTGTCGATGATCCGGGTTGTGATAGGCTCATGTGCTGGGTAGATTTCTGGTCCGGATTGAAATATTCCCTAGTTTCAGAAAATTATTGACCTCTTGGGTATAGGTGAACTCATAACTAGGGTATCTAGAGCAGTAGGATCGGTTGTTGGTAAGTTTGCATTAACCTATATATATGTATATGCCTGGAACAGCTTGATAAATATCGAACTACTTCCCTAATGAATGATCATTAACCACTGGTCCTGTGACAGGGAGCCACTGGGGTCCCTGACAGTATCAGGACAGAAATTCTCTTCTACCTCCAAGGCCGCTGGGGAACAGATGAAAACTCACAAGTGCGGGAGCAGTTCCTAAAAGGCTTTTAATAGTACAAACACTCTACCACCACAATCCAATTTAATGAAAGAGCTCTAGCTCTGGTCCAAACTTAGACATCACAAGAGAGCCCAAGTCTCCCAACAAGGAGAGAGGATCTCACCCAAGAGGAGTCCACCCAAAATAAGGGAAAGAAAAGGGCGGAGTGCCTTAAGTCAGTCCCCTTATATACACCAAAGTAATCCTAACTATTGTCAGGGAGGGTCGTGTCAGCAAAGAACCCTAAACAGAGTGTAGAAGGGTGGTTCCATACCCTATTACAAAATACCCAAAGGAGTAGGCCAAGGACTAATCCCTTCTTCCTTGATTATCTCTCATATAAAACACTAGAGAGAGAGAGGGGGACTGGTATAAAATAATACATCTTAATTTAATAAGCTTCATGTAATGTAGATGGTACCCACAAGGTCCTTCTTATTTATTATCTGCACCAGAGTGATTCTGAGTATCTCGATCTCTGTATCTCTTACTGAAAGGGTCATGCAGGCCTGCTTGAGGGCAAACTAGTATGATCCTTCCTATAATCAAGATAGTCTCAACGTACTAATGTGGCAGTCTCCTGGTAAATTCTAACTGTCCCATACTGAGTGCAGTGGATATAAAG
Source organism: Cryptotis parvus (assembly GCA_021461705.1). NCBI lineage: Eukaryota > Metazoa > Chordata > Mammalia > Eulipotyphla > Soricidae > Cryptotis > Cryptotis parvus. Next base: position 63,116 of record JAJIBD010026524.1, read on the forward strand.
AGCTGTGCCCAATCTAGATAACATAGAAGTCTTTGTAGATGTATAGTAAGTTAGAAGTCATTCAGAGTCAAGGTGACTTCTGTTACTGCCACACCCTCTATCAGTGTTTACATAGAAGAGAGATCTCATTAGAATGAAACTTGGCTTAAGAACATGTAAGTATATTAAGCTGAATCTTAATGAACAATGGGAAGACAAGTGACAAGTGACAAGTCAAAAATTAAATGATCATTTATTTGAGGGTGGGCTTCAGGATACTCAACTCCTATTATAGGTCCTCAGGTCTGTTTTTTACTCTAATACCATGCTGGTTTATTTACTACTGCTTTGTAGTACAGTTTGAAGTTGGAAAAGGTGATGCCTCCCTTCTTCATTTTCCCAATCTAGATAACATAGAAGTCTTCGTAGATGTATAGTAAGTTAGAAGTAATTCAGAGTCAAGGTGACTTCTGTAACTACCACACCCTCTATCAGTGTTTACATAAAAGAGAGATATCATTCAGAATGAACCTTGGCTTAAAGGGACTCTCATCCACTGCTGGTGGGAGTGCCGACTGGTCCAGCCCTTTTGGAAAACAATATGGGCATTCCTCCGAAAACTAGATATTGAGCTCCCATTTGATCCAGCAATAGCACTCCTGGGAATATACCCTAGAGACCGAAAAACACATAGCAGAAACACTATCTGTACTTCTTTATTCATCTCTGCGCTATTCACTATAGCTAGAATCTGGAAACAACCTAAATGCCCGAGAACAGAGGACTGGCTAAAGAAACTGTGGTTCATCTACACTATGGAATACTATGCGGCTGTCAGAAAAGATGAAATTATGAAATTTACCTGCAAATGGATGGACATGGAGACTATCATGCTGGAGTGAAATTAGTCAGAAGGAAAAGGACAGATATAGAATGACTGCATTCATTAATAGGATATAAATAGATACCAGTGTTTTACTAAATATGGGAAATGGTAATGGCAGATTAAAACTCACCACTGAATATACACAAAGAGACTTAAGTGATAAACTCTAAATATCTGCAGGGCTAGCCACAATGTGTAAAATAAGAGGGAGAGAGATGCAGAGACAGAGAGAGAGATAGAGAGAGAAAGAGAGGAAACTGGGGTACCTGCTATTAAGGCGGCCTAGGGGGCGGGAGGGGAGGGGTACATTGGTGGTGGAAATGGGGCACTGGTGGAGGGATGGGTGCTGGAATACTGTATTACCAAGAACCAATTATGAACACCTTTGTAATTGTATGTTTCACTGTGGTATAATAAAAAAATTTTTTTTAAAAAATGAAAATCAAAAATCAATAAAGGAAAAAAAAATAAATAAATAAAATAACATGTAAGTAGATTAAGCTGTGAGTGGGTAAAACAGCAAAGCTCCAAAGCTAGCTAAGACTATCATCCAACAGTCCTGTATCCTAAGTCCCTGCCTTAGTCTCTCCCAACCAGAGCTAAAAGATTAGAAAATAAGGGTCCTATCAGCATGTGGTGGTATTAGGCCAGTTGCCATGATATAATTATTGTTAACTATCATTAACTATATTTAGTATTTCCTAATCCTGAAAATTCCTCAAGAACACCCAACTGTAAGTTTTACATTCCCTGGAAAAATACAGCGCCTTTAGAGAAGAGCATTAAAGAGAAGGAAAACACTTAAAACTATTTTTACATAAAGAAAGGTACAATACCACCTTTATTTTATGCCTTTATTATTATTTTATACCTTTATTTTCCATATAAAATAGTAAAATCAATGTTGTTTACTATAGTTCAGCAATCAAATCAATTGTTTATTCAGAACAGATCCGAGTGAAAAAATTTTAATGTGCCTTCTGTATAATGAAGCAACCTGGAATATGAAAGAATTGCTAACAAAACCATGCTAACCTAAATTAGAGCCTGAATTTATTTAGAAATTTAGTAAGTCATGAGTTATTCATTCATAACTTTCCAGTATTGCTCAAGAGTTAGTTATGAAAATGAAATTATCCATCTAGGAATGAATATTTTTGGTGGTTTAAATTATTATTGAACAGTGATATGTATGTATTTGCATTGACTTGAAAATGTCTTTGATGCATTGCCAAATAAAAACAATATACAAAGATATAAATAACAGTTCTTATTATATTTGGATAATAGTATTTTCAAGGTGTTTCCCTCAAATTTTTAAAATGTTCTTGATATTCTCTCTCATTCATTATAATCTTCTGGTGTACTCACTGTTTGGAACTCACAGCTCTTAAGTTAAAATGGAATTGATAAGATGAGAAATGTGCATTTAAGTCACTAGATATTTCCAACTTGCTCTCTAGCAAATGAACTCCATCAGTGGTGTATGAAATTATACATCATTTCACACTCTGGGCTTTATTTGGTACTGTCAGATTTTTTTTCATGTTTTTCCATCTACACCTGTGTGAAGGTATTAATTCTGATTGAATTTGTATGTACCTGATTACTAGTAAACCTGAATTCATCTTTTCTAATATCACCAGGTACCTGTTCTGGTGAGCAGGAAGGTTATGACCCTGAGTGTAGCATAGATTTTAGATGAACAAATAGGAAATAAAACACTGGAGGATTGAGCTGGTGGTTTAAATGGTAGATTGGTCCTTTTTAGCACTTCTGGGGATAGGCTCCACAAGCAGAAATAAGAAGAAAAATGCATGTTGATTGCAAATGGTTAAGATTCTCTTCCAGAAATCAAACATTCTATTGTAAAATTAACATCCTTATTTAAATTAGTGTTCTTTTTCCTCCTTGCTTTTTCATGTTCGCATGTCATATTTAGGACTATATATGTGAAATTTGGTCAGATTTTTTGGTCTCCAATTATACTTAGCCTACTATTCTTTGTTTTCCAGATTTCTTAGATATAATAAATATATAGTTTGAAAAAGTTTAGAGTATAACATGTTCTAACATGGCCTTTGTTACATATTTATTACAGAATGACTATTACCATACTACATGCTAGCACCCCTATTTCTATTCTACGTCATTTCTCATTTTTTATGAGTGATGAGAATTTTAAGACTATTTCTTGACCACGTTGATGTAGTAATAATGTATGATTATTAACAATAATCACACATTTTGTATTCAACCCCATAAATTTTTAATCTTATATACCAGTTTATATTCTTTAACTAACCCTTCCTTATTCCCCACAATTATTGTTCCCAAGGTAATTCACTATTCTGTTCTATATTTCTATGACATCAACTCTTCTTATATTCTATACTTTAATAACATCACACAGTACTTGTATTTCTCTAAGTCTAATATATTTCACTTACCATAAGGTCATCATGGTCTATCAGTGTGGACAAATGGAAAGGCTTCTTTGTTCTAGTGGCTGAAGAATTATATTGTGTATACTTGAACTATTTTCTTCATCCATTCACTTACTAACACTTTTGTTTCCACATCTTGGCTGTTGTGACTGCAGTCACAGTGAACATGAATGTGTAGTTGTCTCTTCCAGTTTCTGTTTTCATTTTCCTTCATTTCTGATTATGTACCTGAAATTGCCAGAATTTTTGTGGGATTGCCAGAATATCTGGTAGTTTATTTCATTTAGAGAGGGAACTTCCATACTGGTTTCCATAGTGGAACTTCATACCAATTTCCATAACACAACCAGAGCATATGGATTCTCTTTTTCTACACCTTCAGGCTGCTCTCTTCATTGTTATCATTTTCATTCAGTGTTATCTTGTTTTTTCTTTTATTGGATAGATGAGAGATTATCACCATAAGATTCTGATTTGTGTTTATCTTCTCATTGGTGATGTTGATCATCTTTTCCTGTACCTGTGATCATTTCCATTCTTTCTTCAGAAAATGTCTATTCAATTCTCCACACACTTTTTAGTCAGTTTACTACTGGGGAGAGGGAAAGATGCATGAATTGAGTTGCATGAGTTTTTTATGTAGTTTGGATATTAACATTTTGATTTATGAATATCTTCAGTTTTGTTGGTTGCCTTTTAATTTTTTAGATTTTTTAATATGCTGAACAGAACATTTTATATAGTTTCAATTGCTTATTTGGAATAAAGAGGCAGGAGCAGCTCCTCTGGTGATATTCAGGCTGCTGTGTGGGCCTAAAATGCAAAGTTCAGACCCAAACCAGATGGTGTTGGAGGCCCCCAAGGCAATATCTGTTGGCATTCAGGCAACCATGTGGTGCCTGGGATTAAAAAGCAAGACCTTCCCATGCAATACATCCAATACTTTGGGCTATTTCCCCAGTCCCCACATGCTAATTTTTTGCTTTTGTAGCTTGCACTTTTGATATTTTATCCGCCATAACGAAAGAAAACTTTTCCCTCTATGCATTTCTCTAGCAGTTTTAGAGCCTTTGTCATATGCATAAGTCTTTAATATGTTTCTATTAATTTATTTGTCTCTATGATTGTTAGGAGACAAAAAAATAGAACATCAGATTTGAACTTATTCAACATACGGTTATTCTGATTTCCCCAGCACAATTAGATACCACTTCAGAACCACTAAAGTTGTTATAATCTATAATTAAACATAATGTACCAGAAGCAACTTTGCAACATTATGTTGCAAGGCTGTGGAAAAATTTGGATTCTCATACATTGCTGATGGAATGTAAAGTAGTAAAGTAGTGACCTACATTGGAAAACATATTGGCAGTTCTCTAAATGTTAAACACAGACAGGATAGTACAGCAGGCAGGGGCAGGGCACTTACTTTCCTTGTGTCCAAGCCAGGTTTAATCCCTGACATTCTATATGGTCCCCCAAGTACACTAGGAGTGGTCCCTGAGCACAAAACCAGGAGTAAACTCTGAGTACCTCTAGATGTGACCCAAAGCTAAATAAATGATTTTGAATGTTAAATATAGTTTTGACATTTCACTTCACTTGTATCACTTGTCTTCCCGTTGTTCATCGATTTGCTCTAGCGGACACCAGTAACATCTCCATAAGTCCTATCACAAGCAAGTGTAGCCCAAGGGCATCTGCTTGCTTCAGGGACAGAAGAGCCTCAAACCATTTCTTCAGGTCATGGAAATGAGGTTCATAATTGTTACTGGTTTTTGGCATTTCAAATAAAACATGGGTAGTTTGCCAGGCTCTGCTGTGTAGGTGGTATACTCTCAGAAGAAGGCTCTCATCTCAAGCAATTACTGAAGAAACTTAAAGGGGAAAGATCAGGTTTTCTCTTGGGTGGAGCTCTGAGGAACTGTGGAGTCTGGATGTTGAGAATGACTGACCTCATGATGTTTGGGATCCTCTAGCTTCTTGCTAGGCTTACTGGGATGATGGGTATCAGCTAGAATCTGCTTAGAACTGTATGCAGTGTATAAATGTGAAAGATCCTGGGAAGAACCTGATCCTAAAATCTAGTACTATCTAAGACTGTCGTGCATCCCACAGAGCAACCACGTGCCGACAGAGCTGTAGGTCTGGCTTGGATCTCTCTTCGGGGTAGCTGGCAAGGAAGTGGAAGAAACGCCAGAGGAGCCCAAATCCCCATGCAAGTCTGGCCAGCATGGCCCCTCCCCTGCACAAGTCAGCGAACCCTTGGAGCAATGTTGGACTCCCCAGAAGAGATCCAGACCCTCCACTCCAGACCCACAGCTGTGCCGCTCTGCCCCACGTGGAAGCAACCCATGGAGCTGACCTCCCAGTAAGGGCTCCGCCAGCCCCTGGCCAAGTTCAATATTGCTCCAAGGGTTTTCTTGCTCACATAGTTACCATAAGATCCAAAAACTCTATTTTCAGCTATCTACCCCCAAAATGAAAAGATACATCTATACAAAAAGTTGAATACAATGTCTGCAATGTTATCTAAAATAGCAAAAAATTGGGAGAAATCTAAGTATCTATTAACTGATAAATAAAATGTGTTAAACCCTATTAGATTGTGGGCTTACAAAGTCATTTAAGTATACAAACACACATTCAAAAATAAATGAAACAATATAGATGAATCTCAAAAAATATTTTGTCATGTAAAAAAGACATAAAAGACAACAATATTGAATGATTCTATATGTACATAGGAAATATCCAAAACAAGAATAAGGACAGAAAATATAGATCAGTGGTGACAAATGGCTCAATGTGGAGAGCTTCTATGATTTAATATGAGTTATATGGGAGAAAGTTGTGAAACTGTTATAAAACTGGGTTGTGATGATCGCTATACAGCTCAGTCGCTGACAGAAACCACTAGAGTAACACATTTTTTAAAAAAAATGAACAGTTTTTGTAGGTCTCAACAACCTCCTGAAAGTTTTTGGAAACATGGGGTTTGAAAGATAGCTCAGTGGACTGAGTTTGTGTTTTGCAAGAGAGAAATGTGGGTTTGATAACCTATAGTGGGTGTGCTGAGCACTACTAAGAGTAATCCATGAGCTCAGATCCAGGAATAGTCCCCAAGCACAACTAAGTGTGTATGGACCCTTCTCCCCCCCACCACGCCCCAATAAAAGGTTTCAAAATTTGTGCCAAACACCAAAAGGCTTTCATTAGCATAAAGGAATCTTCATGTTGTATTATTAGCCTACAAGCAAATCTATGATTTAAAATAAAACCACATTTCAAGTAGCTACCTAACAAAGTACCATGGATATAGTTCTGAAAAGAGTGACAACTCCTCAAGAAGAACTTCAGGCAGATCCTTTGGGAGCTATTCCAGAAGGCGTTGTTACCATAGGAGATGACAGCTCCATGCAAGTTATTGACCCTGAGTTCCTGCGGCAGGGGACAAGATGTAGAGATAGATGGAAGTGATATTAATAATCCTGACACTGTGTAGACCAGACCTAGGTTAACATGTGTTTTTGTCATCATTTTTAACAAAAGGTATAAAATATAAGAAACAAAATATTCTATAATAAGGATATAATGAGAGTATTTTTTGCACAGTTCTGCAATGTGTGTGGTGTCTCAAGCTGTTATTACAAAGGAATCTAATTTTAGAATATTTAAGTGTTATGGGAAGATAAGGTGGCTTTATTATTTAATAATGAAAAGTACTGCTTATAAATTTAGTATAACCTAAGTATTCACTGCTTAAAAGTCTACAGTAAGACTGGAGAGATAGAACACAGGCAGGGAGTGTGTCTTAATTGATATATGACTTTACATTTATATTTCCTTAATGCTGGTAACCTATCCATTTTCAAAGTTTATAAGGGTCCTCTTGGCTTTTCTGTAGATCAATTTGTGGATAACAGGTTTGTTTCTTTCCTACAGCTTCTTTGTTTTTCCCCTTTATTTCTGCTTTAGCAAATCCCCCCACCTCAAATCACTTCCTTATACTACTCTCCCTCCACTACAATAAGCTCAAAATAAGCTCAAAGGCCCAAAGGTCTATGGTAAGATCAAAGGATGAAGAACTTGAAGACTGTTCCAAAAGGATATCTATGCTCTAGTATTCTTTGTAGCACTTTTCACAATTATCTGTTCTTGGTTACTTGGGTTGTTTCCAGATTTGGACTATCATGAAGAATAGTGCTACAAAGAGTATATATATATATATATATATATATATATATATATTTATATATATATATATATATATATGTATATATATATATTTCAAGGGAGCACTAATAAATATGTAATGCATCATTTAGTCCAGTCTTATTTTATTTTACTCTGCATTTATATATAATATATATGCATATGTATGATACATATATGTATATATGTATATATGTAAACATGTACACATGTAAACATATATACATGTATAAATATGTATATATACATATGTTCTCTTGACTTTTTGTTTGCATACATATATACAATAATATATATGTGTATATGTGTATATATGTATATATATGTTCTCTTGACTTTTTGTTGATAACAGGTTTATATAGCTCTATATCTATGTATTCAATATATGTATTATATAATGTGTATGTAGATATATACACACACTATGGAATACTATTCAGCTTTTCAAAGAAAAGACATGCAATTTGCCACTCCATGGATAGACCTGAAGTCAGCCTGGAGAGAGATAGAACCAGAATGATCTTCTCATATGTGTTATATAAAGATAATTTTAAGGGACTAACAAATAACCAAGGACAGCAGAACCTGAGAACTGCATATAACTGGATATTTGTTGAAGATTTTGGGCATGTATCCTTTAATTGCCTTAAATATATATATACTTTCATTACATCTTACTATAGATATTTTATTATTAATAAATGTTGAATTTTGAAAAGTGTATTGTGATATAAGGTTTCTTTAATGCATTGCTATCTGTATTATCCAATAAATTAAGAGATTTTTTTTATTAAACTATCACCACTTTAATACCTTTAGTTTGATAATAGTATATATTTTAATTGGGGCATATATTTATGTATAAATTAACTTAAAATTATTTTCTCAATAATCTATGCCTAATTTTTTTTCTAATTAAAACCATTTGCCTCATGGAATGAATTATAGGGGCACTTCTTTCAGTTCTGGAAGAACTGAAGTAAGTCTGGGACCCTGATAGTACAATTGGAGTTGAAGCACTCTATGTCTAAACTTCATTATCGACAGCCTTGTAAATACTTTGCCTAAACTTTATAGATTAATGCAGAGTAAAATAAAATGAGAATTGACTAATATCATGCTGTGCATATTTGTTGGTGCTCCCTTGAAATGCTGTGTTTTTCTTATCCTGCATGATGTGGGCTTGAGTAGGCTAAGGGGTTAGAAAAACAAAATTTTAACACAATTCAGCTATGCTCATTGTTCATATCTGTTCAGACGTTTTATTTTTCTTCAGATAATTTGAAAGATACATTTTTCTACAAAAAGTTTTTATTTAAATTTTCATATGTATTGGCTAAAGGTTAATGCTAATTGGTATTTAATATTCATCATTTTGTTCTTAAACATATTTATTCACAATTTCTCTGTTTTAATGTTTTCCAAATGCCAACTTTTGATTGTAAAGACCTTCATTACTGCTTTTTCATTTTTATTTTGACATTTGTCCACTAATTAATATTTTACACTATGTTCTACTTTTTTCTTTTTAGATTTTTATATGCTTGTTCCTTTTTATCTTTATGGCATAGACATATATCTCTTTAAGTTTTCATCTTTATCATTTTTCTACATGAGCAAGTAATGTCATAAATTTCTCTCTTTGAAATGCTATAATTAATTTGATTTGATTCTAATTTTAATACATTGTCTTCTTTAACTCTAAAGTTACTTAAAGTCTATTTCTAAATTTCTAAATATAGTTAGATTTTGTCACTGATTTCTGATTTTAATTATACTGAAATTAGAGAACATTTGTTTGACATCAGTTTTCTGCCATTTGTTGAAACTTGTAGCCCAGGATTGAGTCAATTTTTAAAGAAAAAAAATGTGTGTTTGAGAAGGAAGTCAGATCTTTTACTTACTGAAATATAACAGAATTTATAATTCATGATCCTTATGTTATCGTCAATTTTTACCACATATATTTTGGTGCTGCTGTGTTGAATACATTCAGAAGAGTTGTGTTTATATATTCCCAGTAAATTGAATATTTCTCAGCATATATATATATATAAATACAAGTATAGATACATAAGTTTGTGGATATGTACACATCTAGACATGCTTTCTATGGTAATACATATGTTTTTGTAATTTTTTTATCCTCCCACCATGAGATATAAAATTACAATGATGTTCATGCTTGGGTTTCAGTCATACAGTGTTCCAGCACCCATTCCCCACCAGTGCCCATTTCCCACCACCAATGTCCCAAATTCCCACCCCTCCACTGGCCTGCCTCTATGGCAGGCACTTTTTTTATTTTTAATTTTACCACCATGAGAACAACATTACAAAGATGTTCATAATTGGATCTCAGTCATACATTGTTCCAGCTCCCAGGGCTTCGCCAGTGCCCCATTCCACGACCAATGTCCCCACATTCCCCCTCTCCCAGCTCCAGAGCAGGCATTTCTTCCTTGGCTCCCTTTCTCTCTGTCACTTTCCATCTTTCCTTCATCTTCCCCATTCCTTATTATACCATGTGATATATATAATTACAAGGATGTTCATAATTGGGTCTCTACAATACAGTGTTCCAGAATCCATCCCTTATGGCAGGCACTTTGCTTCTCTCTCTCTCTCTCTTTCTCTCTCTCTTGCTCTCTCTCTCTCCCTTCTCTTAGACATTGTTACTTGTATACATACATTTAAAGGTTATCATGTATATCCCTTTGCCTACAATCAATGGTCAGTTCTAGGCTGGTATTATCATTTCCAACAATTATTAGTACACCGTTCCTTTCTCTCTCTAACCCTAACCTCTGACTCCCACACACTTGCATTAGATTCCACCCACTGACAAGACCTCCTGATCCTTGTTTTACCTGGCCTTGGAAATTGGTATCATATTTTTATATCCGGAAATAAATGCAGTCATTCTATATCTATCCTTTTCCCGCTGGCTAATTTCACTAGCATGATCCTCTCCATGTCCATCCATTTATAGGCAAATTTCATAACTTCATTTTTCCTAACAGCTGCGTAGTATTCCATTGTATAGATGCACCACAGTTTCTTTATACAGTCGTCTATTCTCAGCCCCTCTGAATGTTTCCAGATTCTGGCTATTGTGAATACTGCTTCTATGAATGAGAAGTGCACCTCCCAGGGCATATTCCCCAGGAGTGATATGACTGGGTCAAATGGGAGTTCATTTTCTAGGTTTTGAAAAGACGTACATAATTTCCAAAAAGTACCAGTCAACATGACCACCAACAATGGATGAGAGTCCCTTATGGTTGTATATTTATTCCTGAAAATGGCTTTGCTCTAAGTGCTTAATTAAAATAGTAATGTCCTTTTTTTCTTTTTTGGGTCACACCCAGCAACTCTGAGGAATTACTCCAGGCTCTGCACTCAGGAATTACTCCTGGAAGTGCTCGGTGGACCATATGGGATGCTGGGGCCAACCCCAATCGGCCTCATGCAAGACAAATACCCCGCTTGCTGTATTATTGCTCCACCCCCTCCATGCTTTTTCTTAAGGGAGTATGTGATTTTTCCCATTGTTTTATTTTCGTTTTTATGTCTTTTGCACTCCTGCATTTGAAAGGTGCTTTTGTCTTATTCAGTGTGCATTCTGAATCATTTGATCTACTTTTATTTAATGGCACATTTCCTTATAACATTTTGCTGCTATTTTCTTTTCTTTTTTATGCTTTCTTTGTTTCTCCTTTGCAAATACCTTACCTCTTTGTAACCTATCTTCCCTTCACCTGTTGACAATATAAATGTTTTTAATAATTTATAAACAAATGCTGAAAAACACATCAAAACACCTCATATTTTGATTTCCTAAAATTCCTTTATTATCTATTTCAGGAATTATCTCTGACTATCCTTTTAGATACTACAAAGAACTTGAGGCTATAAATCTGTTTTGTGTTGAATATTTCACCATTAGCTTATAGTTAAATTGCTTGGTTACATATTGTTTCAATATTATTTTTTATTTTAAAATAAACTAATTTTATTATAGAATATTTTATTTATTTTTAAATTTTCAACATATATTCTCTTTTCCGTTGTTCTTGTTTTAATGATCAAGGATTACACACTTTAATTGTAAACTCACACATACTTGGTTGCAAATATACCAGATTTTTATGACACTCAGCAATGTTTTGCACTCAGGAATTACTCCTGGAAGTGCTCAGGGACCATGGAATGCCAGGGATTGAACCTGGATAGACCATGTGTAAGGCAAACACCCTACCCACTGTACTATCACTCCAGCCCTTAGATTATTTTTTTAATTTATTTTTTCATTCTATTTTGTAATTGCCACATGTAGGAGTCTTTTGTTGTTGTTGTTGTTGTTGTTGTTGTTGTTGTTGTTGTTGGTGGTGGTGGTGGTGGTGGGTGTGTGTGTGTGTGTGTGTGCACATGTGTGTACTTGGCACCAGGTATGCCAGATTGTACTCATATGTGGCGGCATGATGCCAAGGATCAAACTCGTGGCTTTCCATCTTTTTAAATTTGTTATGAATTTTTTGTTCAACAAAGAGTATATATGGAGGAAATATACACATCTTAATGGAAAAAAACAACAACTCAGGAACTTCATAGACTCCAAACCAACTTTAAAGAAGGACTGAAGGGTCTACTGTAAAATAAGACAGAACCCCAAAACACAACAAGTTTAAAACAGAAAGATAGCACACAAATCCGATGACAATAGTCTCAGTCAATGTCAACGGTCCAAATGGACCAATTTGGAAACACAGAGTGGCAATATGGATTAAAAAACTGAATCCAACATTCTGCTGCCTACAAGAAACACATCTGAATAATGAGCAAACAGACTCAAAAGTCAAAGGCTAGAAGATGATTCTCCATGCAAACAACTCCTCCCGAAAAGGCAGGTGTGGCCAGACTAGTATCTGATAATATAGACCACAGGCTGAAAAAGGTTAGAAGGGACAATAAAGGACGTTTCTTATTAATTAAGGGGGTATTTTATATTAGGAAGAAATCACACTACTAAACATATATGCACGTAATTAGGGGCCAGCAAAATACTTAAAACAACTGCTAATAGACCTCAAAAAGATCAAGTACGACATCATTGGTCTGACTGAGATGAGGAGGCGCCAGTTGCATCATGCTGTATTTGACACCGGAGAAGAATTGTTCCTTGGCCCAATGGAAAACCAGCAGGACAGTTCTACTGTTCAAGAAGGGAGACATTCACGACATCAGCAACTATCGCCCCATCTGCCTGTTGTCTGTCATCTACAATCTGTTTACATGAGTCATCCTGAACAGGATTAGCAGAACACTAGATGAAGGGACAACCATGCGAGCAAGCTGGCTTCCGGAAAGGATTCAGCACAATCGACCATATCCACACGATAACCAAGCTCACTGAGGTTTGTAGGGAATACAAGATGCCGCTCTGTCTCACGTTTATTGATTTACAGAAAGTCTTTGATTCTGTGGAGACTGAAGCAGTCATCGAAGCCCTAGCCAAACAGGGTGTTCAAACCCAATACATCAAGATCCTTCGTGAGCTGTATTACGGATTCACCACCAGGATCTCACCATTCCACAAAGAAGTGATCATTAATGTGAAAAGAGGGGTTCGACAGGGTGATACCATTTCACCAAAAACTCTTCAGTGCCACCCTCGAGAACATCATGCAACAATTAGAATGGGAAGGAATGGGAGTGAAGATAGATGGTCAGCAACTACACCACCTCCGCTCGCTGATGACATTGTTCTAATAACACCAAACATTAGCCAAGCGGCACAAATGCTGGCTGACTTTGACCGAGAATGTGGAAAGATAGGTCTACAGCTGAATCTCAGCAAAACTATGTTCATGAAAAATGAACTAGTTCCAGAGGCCCCATTCACTCTCAATAGAACAAACATCTCTGGAATGCAGCAGTTATGTGTACCTAGGTTGAGAAATCAATATGATGAACGACATCAAACCTGAGCTGCGCCAGGAGGGAAGAGAGCGGCATGGAATGCCTTCAAAGGCATCGAAGAAATAGCTAAAAGGACAAAGAACCTCCGGCTTGGGCACATCTCTTTGACTCCACCATTCTCCCTGCATTAACATACGCCTCAGAGACCTGGGCCCTACGAAAGCAGGATGAGAATGCTATTCGGGGTCTCCCAGAGAGGAATCGAAAGAGCTATGCTTGGAATATCTCGCCTCACTCAGGTGAGAAAAAGGAATCGGAGTTCTGACCTCCGTCGCTATTCCAGAATCAGGGATGCTGTCTCGTTTGCCAAGGCATCGAAAAATCAGATGGACTGGACATGTAATGCGATTTGGAGACAACCGCTGGACTAGAGCCATTACCGACTGGATCCCACTGGATGTCAAAAGATCACGTGGCCGCCCACCTACAAGATGGTCAGACTTCCTTGTAAAGACCCTGAAGGAACAGTTTGAGGCTCTTCATATTCCTGAATCAACCAGATGCCATTGGGCTACATTGGCACGTGATAGGGTCCAATGGAAATGTTACTGGAACCCGCTTCGAGCAAATCGATGAATAACGGGATTCAAGTGATCAAGTGATCAATAGACCTCA
>JAJIBD010026525.1:0-71396 GCA_021461705.1 Cryptotis parvus
CTAATAACACCAAACATTAGCCAAGCGGCACAAATGCTGGCTGACTTTGACCGAGAATGTGGAAAGGTAGGTCTACAGCTGAATCTGAAGAAAACTATGTTCATGAGAAATGAACTAGTTCCAGAGGCCCCATTCTCTCTCAATGGAACAAACATCTCTGAATGCAGCAGTTATGTGTACCTAGGTCGAGAAGTCAACATGATGAACGACCCTAAAACCTGAGCTGCGCAGGAGGAAGAGAGCGGCATGGAATGCCTTCAAAGGCATCGAAGAAATAGCTAAAAGGACAAAGAACCTCCGGCCCCCGGGCACATCTCTTTGACTCCACCGTTCTCCCTGCATTAACATACGCCTCAGAGACCTGGGCCCTACGAAAGCAGGATGAGAATGCTATTCGGGTCTCCCAGAGAGGCATCGAAAGAGCTATGCTTGGAATATCACGTCTCACTCAAGTGAGAGAAGGAATCCGGAGTTCTGACCTCCGTCGCTATTCCAGAATCAGGGACGCTGTCTCGTTTGCCAAGGCATCGAAAATCAGATGGGCTGGACATGTAATGCGATTTGGAGACAACCGCTGGACTAGAGCCGTTACCGACTGGATCCCACGGGATGTCAAAAGATCACGTGGCCGCCCACCTACAAGATGGTCAGACTTCCTTGTTAAGACCCTGAAGGAACGGTTTGAGGCTCTTCATATTCCTGAATCAACCAGATGCCATTGGGCTACATTGGCACGTGATAGGGTCCAATGGAAATGTTACTGGCGCCCGCTCGAGCAAATCGATGAGTAACGGGATTCAAGTGATCAAGTGATCACTAGATGTCAAGCTATCACTATTTTCATATGACATGATATCATACCTAGAAAACTACCAAAAAGCTACTAGAAACAATAGATACCTATAGTAGAGTGGCTATATCGCGAAAGTCAATGGCTTTCCCACATAAAAATAACAAAAGAGAATAACTGGATATTTAAAAAAATGATCCCATTCATAATTGTGCCACAGAAAATCAAATATATAGGAATCAACTTAACTAAGAATGTACAAGGTATTGTACAAAGAGAAGTATAAAACACTGCTTCAAGAAATAAAAGAGGACAGGAGGAAATGGAGACACATTCCCTGCTTATAGATTTGGAAAATTAACATTGCAAAAATGGTAATACTCCCTCGAGTTTTATAAAGATCCAATGCCATACCTATAAAGATAGCATTGACATTCTTCAAAGAATTCACCAAACTCTCCTGAAATAAACCCCGACTGATAGCTAAAGCAATCCTTGGGAAAAAGAAGATGGGAGGCATCACCTTTCCCAACTTCAAACTGTATAACAAAGTGATAATAATTAAAACTACCACAGTGGTAGTCATTAACAACATGGGTATTGGAGTAAAAACTGAACTGTGGATCTATGGACTAGAGTTGAGTATCCTGACACCCATGCTCAATTACAAGATCATGTGATCTTTGACAAAGGAGCAAAAAATACGATATAGAGCAAGGAAACTTTCTTCAACAAGTGGTGCTGGGAAAATTGGGCAGCTACGTGTAAAAAATAAATTTGGACCTCTAACACCATGCACAGAAGTAAATCAAAATGGATTAAAGATATCAATATCAGACCTCAATCCATAAAGTATGTCAAAGAAAATATAAGAAAAACCCTACAATATTGAAACTAAAGGCATTTTCTAAGATGAAAAACCACTAACAAAGCAATTGGAAGCAAAGATAAACATATGGGACTACATGGAACTAAAAAGCTTCTTCACCTCAAAAGAAATGGTAACCAACACAAAGACAATCCACAGAGTGGAAAAGAACATTTACCCAATACCTATCTAATAAGGGGTTAATATCCAGGCACTGGTAGGACTTTACAAGAAGAAAACAGCCAACCCCATAAAAATGGGAAGAAGAAATGAACAGAAACTTAGACAAGGAAGAAATTTTAATGACCAAAAGAAATATAAAATGCTCATAATCACTAATATGAGATGCAAATCAAAACAACATTGAGATATCATCTCACGCCACAGAGACTAGCATATATCCCAAAAGAGTAAGACCAGAAAGTGCTGGCGTGGATGTGGGGGGAAAGGGACACTCATCCATTGTTGGTGGGAATGTTGACTGGTCCAGCCTTTTTGGAAAACAATATGGATATTCCTCCAAAGACCAGAAATTGAGCTCCCATTTGACCCAGCAATACCACTCCTGGGAATGAAACCTGGGAAGCCCAAAACACACAGCAGCAACACCATCTGCACTTTTATCTTCATAGCAGCACTATTCACAATAGCCAGAATCTGGAAACAACCAGTGTGCCAGAGAACTGATGACTGGATAAAGAAACTTTGGTACATCTACACAATGGAATACTATGCAGCTATTTGGAAATATAAAGTTACAAAGTTTGCCTATAAATGGATAGACATAGAGAGGATCATGCTGAGTGAAATTAGCCAGAGGGAAAAGGACAGATATAGAATGACTGCATTCATTTGCAGAATATAAATAAAATTAGCATGATACCAATATCCAACATTAGTAAAACATGGATCAGGAGGTCTTGTCAATGAGTTGAATCTACCGCAAGGCTGTGGGAATCAGAGGGCAGGCAAGAAAGAGAAAGGAACAGTGCACTAACTTGTCATGTGTCACTTGTCTTCCCATTGTTCATCGATTTGCTCAAGCAGGCATCAGTAATGTCTCCATTCTTTGGGAATGAGGTCAATTGTTACTGTTTTTGGCATATCTATGAATACACAGTGGGTAGCTTGCCAGGCTCTACCATAACAATTTTGTTATGGCAGTGCAATGTTAGTGCACTGCAAATGTATGTATTCAAGCCACAATGTATAAGAGAAAGGGGAGAGAGTGATAATGAGAGCGAGAGAGAGTGAGAGAGAGAAAAAGAAGTGAAAATCACCTACTATAGAGGCAGGCTTGGGGAGGCGAGAGAGAATCAGGGGGACATTGGTGGTGGTAAGAGTGCACTGGTGGAGGAATGTGTGCTGGAACACTGTATGAATGAAACACAAACATGAACATCTTTATAATTGTATATCTCACAGTGATACGATAAAAAAATAAAATTAAAAAATATTCATCTAATGGAAATTCCCTGACACATCTTGCTAAAGTAAACAAAATATGAAGGTGGCTAACTACGTTGGAGCAGTAGGGAGGTGTGGAAGAAGTGATTCTAGTTTTGGAGGAAGTTGTTATCCAGTGACACAGCACTACATCAGCATTTAAAGTTACTTTTGAGGGCCTGCATGACAAAAATGATACTTTACTATGTATAAGCCTAGCAGATGATTTTGGAGTAAATTTTATTATGTTTAGATTGCCCAACTATGAAGACTTTAGATAAATTAAAAATACTTAATTTTATTAGTTTATTTACCCATGCATTTGTTTATTTACCTCTATTACCTGTGAGGAATTATTTTAAGCACAACTCATTTAGTCTTCATTATGTCGCCTAGGGTCATAAAGTGGGTGAACCAGGATTCAAATTCAGATCATCCAACTTTGGAAAATGGGCTCTAAACTAGTCTGAAAAGTTGTCAAACAAGAAAATAATTATAAAAAAGCCATTGACACCACCATTATCCATTACTAGAACAGGCATCTACCATATTCCACATTGAGTGCTTATGTGCAGTCCCTCATTCATTGTCACCTGCTCATTGTGTCAGGGACATTTAGAGAAGACCAATTATTCAGCATACTCTTGTGCAGAAACTATGAGGAAGTTCTGTGATTAGTATCAACTCATTGATGATTGAACTTGAGCTGAGAGATGTTGTGTAAGTCATTCAAAACAAAAGTCTGACTTCCAACCATAACCTACAATTGTAAGAGCAAAATTATTTGACGTCATTCAGACTTGAGGAAACAATAGGGAGATGTTTTCTAATTAACTTGATAGAAATGCCATCTTTAATCAATTATTCAAGACTTTTTCTAGTTTTGGGTTTGTGAACATAAAAGATTGAGCCAACTAAAAAGGCTCAAGATATTTTGTTTTAATTTGGGGACCACACCTTTTGAAACTCAGGGTTTACTCCTAGCTTTATACTTGCAGGGACTCTATGCAATTCCAGGAATTGAACCCATGACGGCCCCATGCAACGTTAATGCCCTATGTAATATAGCTTCACTCTGGTTCTAAAAGGCTCAAGGCATTTGTAGAAGAGAAATTATCCTCCCCTGCTTTACCTTGAAATTGAAGTGTTATTTACTGTCTTCACTTTGCTGCCACTATAGTAATGAAATGCTGAGGAAGTATGAGCAGAACAGGTGAATGGCAACATAAATAGCTAAAGAAGCACTGGAGTCAATTGGAGTCAAACATATAAATGAGCCACAAGGTGAATGGCCAGTGAGAAGTGACTGCAAAGGTGTTTGCGTCTCTGGGGGAAATCTTTGGGTTCTAATAAACCTCTGTAAACCACAAGTTAGAATCTTAATTGTGTTATTGATGTTGCAGGAGGTGGTGTAGTTGACCGACCATCTATCTTCACTCCCATTCCTTCCCATTCTAATTGTCGCATGATGTTCTCAAGGATGGCGCTGAAGAGTTTTGGTGAAATGGTATCATGCTGTCGAACCCCTCTTTTGACATCAATGATCACTTCCTTGTAGAATGGTGAGATTCTGGTGGAGAATCCGTAATAGAGCTCACGAAGGATCTTGATGTATTGGGTTTGAACACACTGTTTGGCTAGGGCTTCAGTCTCCACAGAATCAAAGGCTTTCTTTGAATCAATGAACGTGAGACAGAGCGGCATCTTCCAACCTGAGTCTACCATCCCAATAGAGCCTCAGAAGAACCCAGAGCAACCCTCACACCTTGCTGGCAGTGATCTTCACCATCCACACTCTGCAGTTCGTATGATCTCCACCCAAGAGATTAAACCAGTCTCCAGCCTCGCTTGTCAGAAACCCAGCCTACAAGGACCCACCCTTCAAAGACCCGCCCTTCAGAGGAGAGTATTTCGAGCCCTGGAATGCTTAAGCCACAGACACAGATACACCCGACAGAGCAGATACCAGCTTTTGCACATTCTCATGGCCACTTTGTGGCCAGGCGATTTACCTCCAAATTACCATGAATATTCTACCCGCCCCTCTGAGAGAGCCCACAAGGTAATGAGAGTATAGTGCCCACATGGCAGAGCCTGGCAAGCTGTTCTATGGATGTTCGATATGCCAAAACCAGTAACAAAAATGTTTATTTTCCTCACCCTGAAAGAGCCCTTAATATGGCAGCAGTAAGAAAGGCGAACAAGCAGTGCCTAATAAAATTTCACGGCCAACCTAGGCTGCAAAACGAAGGGC
The DNA here is from genome assembly GCA_021461705.1 of Cryptotis parvus. NCBI lineage: Eukaryota > Metazoa > Chordata > Mammalia > Eulipotyphla > Soricidae > Cryptotis > Cryptotis parvus. Next base: position 5,359 of record JAJIBD010026525.1, read on the forward strand.
TAAAATGACTCTCTGTAGTTCCAATGCACGCGCTGGCATTGGAAGCCTATATCGAGGATCTGATGGTATAAGTACAAATGATCATGTGCAACATCATTGGTCTGACTAAGACAAGGAGGCGTCAGTCGCATCACTCTGTATTTGACACTGGAGAAGAATTGTTCCTTGGAACATGAGACAAAAGAGGCTTCGGTGGTTTTGGTGTCCTTGTCAACACGAACATGGCCGTCGACACTGATTCATTTGAATACCTAACAAACTGGAGAAGATGATTACACTTGAAGAGAGATGGCCCAGTGCCAGCAATTTCTATCTTCGTTGTCTATACACCAACATCCACATACAAGGAAGATGAAATTGAGAAATTCTACATGAAACTTGAAGAGTTCTATAAAAAAGATCACACCTTCTACAAGATCATAGTCAGTGATTTTAATGCCAAGATAGGACCGAGAAGATTGGCTAAAGATCTCCACATTGGGACCCATGTCCTAGAATGGAACGAACAGGGTGAGAGATTATCTGAGTTCATCATGTCCACCAAGACCATTCATGGGAATTCACAGTTCCAGAAAGCTGAAATGAAACGTTTGACATGGGAGTCTCCTGGTGGACAGTTCCACAAATGAAATTGACCACATCATCTTCAATTGACAGTTTTGTCTGACCAATGTTGCTGTCGTCCCCAAATTCCAAACAGGATCAGACCACCGTATCCTTCGTGCAAAATTCTACTTCCCGCAATGGGGGAGAAAAGGCTGCAAAGTTCAAGAAGGGAACTCCCAGAACGATCACCAACTGGGAACTCTTTCACACCATTGCAGCAATGTGGGAAAATACCATCATTGACGACATTGATGAAGAATACAACCGACTGGTTCAGAACAACATCTGCCTATTGTTCATCATCTACAAGCTATTTACACGAGTCGCCCTGAACAGGATTGGCAGAACACTAGATGAAGGACAACCATATGAGCAAGCTGGATTTTGGAAAGGATTCAGCACAATCGACCATGTCCACACGGTAACCAAGCTCATTCTGTACTGGCTGTTATAAATATTCTCTCATGCTACCATAATCATCATGGGACTAGCTAGATATTACCTGCATATTTGCCTGACCACATTGGATCTCTAAGTAATTAGACCAGAGAGAAATGTTGTTTGCCTCCAAGCAAGGAAGCATGGCTTCCTGATAACTCAAAAGCAACTAAAATACAAAACTACCATGAAGTAGACGAGACTCTTGTGAAGGCTTGGAGAAATATTTATCTGGCCTAAGTATAGTCTTTGGTACAGAGGCATGCCATCTCAGAAACCCCCTTCTCTACCCTGTAAAGGCATTTCCAGGCAGATCTTGGCTCAAGACATTAGCACCCAAAGGTCCTAGGTGAGGTTCTGGGAGCAATTACCTGAGGGCATTTGACCCTTCCTGCTTCCCATAATAGTGGGAGGTCTGAGTTGCAGGGGTATAAAACTAACCTGCTTCCTCTTTTTATCGCTCTCCTTTGGGGCTCTCTTCCGGGGCTTGCACTCTTCTTGGGAGTCTCGTCTTTGTCTCCTCTCTACAGGGCCTTAACATGTGGTGGCCACCATCTTGGCCTACACATGGCTGGGGTTTTAGCCGGGAATCCTAAGCACAGGGTTTTTTCTATTGCTGACTTGTATGCCTGAACCTGCGATATGTAAAGCCTTTAAAAACTGCATCGGATTCTTGAGTTTTCATCCATTCCCCACCGGCTTTGGAGGTAAAAAGGGAGCTTGCTCCCCGGCACTGTTGGGGACCCCAGCAGCATCCCCGACAATTGATGGTCTGAGAAGTTTTGTATTTTGGGGGCACAGCCAAACTTACAATCTAGTGGTAAAAGGCTCTTTCCTACCATGAAAGCCTAATAAATGGAATTTAATTGAATGGGCCATTGGGGAAAAATGATTATGTTTTTATAAATCTTTAGAGTGTCATAGTATTTTATATCACATTGAGATTATAGACAATTTCAGGAGAAACATGGGGATACTATTTTCTCTAGGTTGTACAGATCAGGGAATGGAATCTCAGACAGCTTAGCTGTCTCAAATAAGCTTTCAACCAAAGACTTGAGCCATTACATGACCATTTATTTTAGTACTTTCACTTCTCCATTATACAGGTGAGGCCTCTTATCTCCATGGGACAATATCTAGTTAGTAGTATTTGGCTACAAACCCTAAATCAGTATTGGATACTAATATTAAAATGTGTACAATCTGTGTCCCTATGCTAAGCACACCTGCATGAAAGAGGGGCTCTCTAAGCTGTTTTCTAAGTAGTATTGAACATTGTTATGGGTTCAAATGCAACCAAATCCAAACTCTTCAGAATATGTCAATCATTTTATTTGGAAACAGTAGTTTTGTGGATATAAATGTGTTACTTTGATCAATAAGCCCTAGTTAAATACCTAGCTATGCATTAGACCATATAATACATATTTATATACTTATATACAATAGATTTTAATAACCATCAAAGTGGATTAGACTATGTGGTTAAAACTCCTAACAGTGCCTGTTATAAAGAGGACTTGGATTTGATAGTTTATATAGAATGTTGGGAATTATGCCAGATCTGCCCCTCTTACCTACTCCTACCACTCTGTCCATGTAACTTAAATAAGGGTATGTGTAAGTGCACGCGTGTGTATGTGTAATGTGTAATTGATTAAAAATGTCATTTCTATCAAGTTAATCAGAAAATATATTTATATTCCTGTAGATGTCTTCATGCTTTTCAAAGCAAAGTTTCTATCATCAAACAAAAATTTGTCCTAGCCATGAAACGGTAAACAATAAATATGCATTTAAATCAGAATTAAGGAAAAGAAAAAACAGGACTAATGGGGAAGCAAAAAATGAAATGGGCTTCTGTAAGCCCTTGGTAGTTTCTATGCTATTTCTCTATGTGAAGTTTTAAAACAAAACCACATACCTGAGTTTTTCTGTAGACTAATTTCTGGGTGGGATTTAATCCTGAGACAGTGGAGTCTGACTGAGGTAATAAAGGTGATTTTACAATGTGGGAGCAATCAGCTGTTAGGCAGGGATTGGACTGGCCTCTTCACTCTAGAGTACTGCAAGAATTTTTTAATACCTTCAATAATGCTGGTTCAATGGCTTCTTAATGGTTGCCATGCATAGTTAGGAGAGCTTCCATGCATTCCATTTTTCAAAATCCCTTAAAAGTGTTTAGTTTTATAAAATGTTCTTTACTGTATATTATCACCTTCCCAGCAATCTTGGATACATCTGAAATGGAGGACGATTGCTCTTAATTTACTATTAAATTACTTTTTAAAATGCTGTGTAATAGCAGACATTAAATGGGTTATAAGATTATAGATATTAGAAGTTCTCACAGGAACTGATAAAACCCTTTGATTTGATCACAACAGTGACCTTCATTAATTTACTAACAGAGGGATTGTATTGCAAATTTGAAAATTAGGCTCTATTTTCAGTGTCTAATCTCTTCTAATTTCTCCAGAAGTTAAGGCATGATTTATTTTGGGTGCAATGAAGAATTCATTCTTAGTTCTGATGTTTGAATGTAAGGAGAAGCTCACTAATTGCTCACTGAAGTAATTTTTCACTTTGTTCCCCTTTATTAAAGGCCAACAATTTGATTTTAGATCAGAAGAAGAGTAGAGAATTTATTTTATTTAAATATAATGAATCTAATTAATTAATTAATTTAACTAATTGATTAAGGGAGATTTAATTAATACAACAAATTGCTACCAGTAGAATTCCAGGATGACCTAAGAGAACATATGCCATGGAGTGGAAACCTTGGTCAGAGGTATGATTGGCATAATATTCTGGGTTTACTAGTTGAAAAACTGAGTTTATTTTGATTGCTTTGTCATTTGGGAGGAGGAGGATCTCCTAGGCTAAAATCAGGGGGCTCTGAATTCCTTCTGGCAATTTTAGCAAAATTCAAATGTCATTTGCTGTTGTTTAACTTTCTTGGACCTCCCCTGGAGTACTAAGGGGTCTCCATAGCTCCACCCAGTGATCTTTCGGGGACTCTGTAGTGTAAAAGATAAAATCTGGGTCAGCTGCAGGAATAGTCAGTGGCCTTATACTTGTATGATACTTCTGGCACCACTTTGTTTATTTTTCATAGATATAAGGAACTCAAATCCTGGTCCTTTCTCTTTTTACCTTGGAGGTGTCTATTTGCCAAATCTTATGCTGTGTAATTTCAGTTTTCTTTGCAACCTTGTAAAGGATATAATGTGTCACCCTAGAATTACTGATGAAGAAAACCAACTTCATTGAAGTTCAGTAACATTTCCCAAATCATATGACCAATCAATCCAGAAATCCAGAATCATATTTAGTGAATTCATTAAATCAGTCTTTTGTCTGTTATAATTTTTCACACAGAAGACTCCAGATGACATTTTTAAAAACCACTCAACCTACTCTTCCTCCTTTTACTTCCTTCTCTTCTTCCTCTTCCTTTTCCTCCTTCTCTTCTATATTTGCTATTTATAAAATGCATATCTTCTTGCCTTATTTTGCATTAAGCATATTGCTGATTTTATTTTTCTTGCAATGAGAACTTTTCTCTGAAACATAATGATCAATGGCTATTTATCATGTATTCCTACATTTTATGAGGTCATCAGTTAGATAAAATAGATGGAATGAAAAACAGGAAAATTGCCAGAGAAAAGTTAGAAAATGTCTGGGCATCATTTGATAATGACAAACAAATTGAATAATTCTGAGTTTTTGGAAAGGAAGGGATTTGCAAAATATCTTGAGTAGTGGAGAGGATTTCAATGTCCTGAAACTGTAAAATTGAAATGTTCTAAGGGTAGAAAAGAGCAAAAACTAACCCACAGAAAAAGGAACAGCTGAGGCAGAATGGGTTGTGTAATTTAGCCAGACATCTGGTGTCAGGGAGCTGGGGCGGGGGTGTGGTCCCCCAACAATATCGGGGAATGAGTTCTCTTTTGTCTCAAGGACCAGCATTAGGCAGACAGACCATGTGTCTGGTTCAGTTCCAAAAGCCTTTACTAATTACCAATAATAAAACAAGCTCTGTTTTATTGGATTGTCACTACAATCCAAGATAGTGGGATTCCCCAGACCTCTAGCTCTTGGTCAGACCTCCGATCATGCACTCAGGCCCAGGGGACCAACCAAAATGGATGGATCTGCCTCAGTCAGTCCCTTTATATACTCCAAAGGCAGACTCCTTTCTTTAGGGTGAATATCATTAACAAAAAGCAACGAACCAGCTTTTAGCTTTAGAAGTTAGTTGGTGCCACACCTCTGTTTCAGGTCAAAACAAGTGATAATGCCAGGGCCTAGTTCCTTCCTCTGAGATTATCACTTGACCACTTGACTTCCCATAGATCATCAATTACTCTAGCAGACACCAGTAACATCTCAATATGTCCTGTCACATGCGAGATAGCCCAAGAGCATCTGCCCACTCCAGGAACATAAAGAGCCTCAAACCATTCCATCAAGTCATGGGAATGAGGTCTATAATTGTTACTGGTATTTGGCAAGTTAAATATGACACGGGTAGCTTGCCAGGCTTTGCCATGTGGGTGGGATAATCTTCTAGTCACCTCAAGACTCAAGCATTTATTGATGAACCGTGCGGCCAAACTGGGCTGCAATCAGCTCTTCTGCTGGGTGGAGTTCTGATTAGAGTGGAGTCCGGATGTGGAAAATGGAGGCCCTCATGGTGTGGGGGTTCCTCTGGCTTCTTGTGAGGCTCTGCTGGGCTAGGGCTAGAACCTGCTATCCCCTCCTGGATGCCTCGTGATCAGCTGGGCACAGGGAGAGCAAGAAGCAGCTCTGCCCCATGTGTGGGAGTCTCTCATGATTCCTCATTCCCCATAAACTCTCCAGTTTGATGAAAATAGAATGATAGATGAAGTGTACAAATGAGAAAGATCCTGAAATGACCTGGTGCTAAAATAAATTGAGTCTAAGATTTAACTGTGCCTGAGAAACCGTGGATCTGAAGTCTCTGTCTTGCGGTGGTTGGCTGTGGTGGCTGTAGCTAGGCTCACACTCACTGAGCCCGGAGGCTGGGGACTGGGTGCAGGACCCCAATCCTTGTTCCAAGTTCTCCTTCCTTTCTTCTTTCTTTCCTTCCTTCCTTCTTCCTTCCTTCTTCCTTCCTTCCTTCCTTCTTTCCCTTCTTTCCCTTCCTTCCTTCCTTCCTTCCTTCCTTCCTTCCTTCCTTCCTTCCTTCCTTCCTTCCTTCCTTCCTTCCTTCCTTCCTTCCCTTCCTTCCTTTCTTCCTTCCCTCCCTCCCTCCCTCCCTCCCTTCCTTCCTTCCTTCCTTCCTTCCTTCCTCCCTTCCTCCTCCCTCCCTCCCTCCCTCCCTCCCTTCCTCCTCCCTTCTCCTCCCTCCCTTCCTCCCTCCCTCCTTCCTTCCTTCCTTTCCTTCCTTCCTCCTCCCTCCCTCCCTCCCTCCTCTCTTCCTCCCCCCTTCCTTCCTTCCTTCCTTCCTCCCTCCCTCCCTCCCTCCCTCCCTCCCTTCCTTCCTCCCTTCCTTCCTCCCTCCCTCCCTCCCCTCCCTTCCTTCCTCCCTCCCTTCCTTCCTCCCTCCCTTCCTTCTTCCCTCCCTCCCTTCCTTCCTTTCCTTTTCCTTCCTTCCTTCCTTTCCTTCCCTCCCTCCCTCCCTCCCTTCCTTCCTTTCCTTCCTTCCTTCCTCCCTTCCTTCCTTCCTTCCTCCCTCCCTCCTCCCTCCCTCCCTTCCTCCCTTCCTTCCTCCCTCCTTCCTTCCTTCCTTCTTCCTTCCTCCCTCCCTCCCCCTCCCTCCCTCCCTTCCTTCCTCCCTCCTTCCTTCCTTCCTCCCTCCTCCCTCCCTTCCTTCCTCCCTCCCTTCCTTCCTCCCTCCCTTCCTTCTTCTTCCCTCCCTCCCTTCCTCCCTTCCTCCCTCCCTCCCTCCTTCTTCCCTCCTTCCCTCCCTTCCTCCCTTCCTCCCTTCCTCCCTTCCTTCCTTCCTCCCTCCCTCCCTTCTTCCTTCCCTTCCTCCCTCCCTCCATCCCTCCCTCCCTCCTTTCCTTCCTTCCTTCCTTCCTTCCTTCTTCTTCCCTCCCTTCCTTCCTCCCTCCCTTCCTCCCTTCATCCCTTCCTTCCTCCTCCCTCCCTTCCTTCCTTCCTTCCTCCCTACCTCACTTCCTCCATTCCTTCCTCCCTCCCTTCCTTCTTCCCTCCCTCCCTCCCTCCCTCCCTCCCTTCCTCCTCCTTCCTCCTCCTTCTTCCTTCCTTCCTCCCTCCCTCCCTTCTTCCTCCTTCCCTTCCTCCCTCCCTCCCTTCCTCCCTCCTTTTCTTCCTCCTTCCTCCCTCCCTTCCTTCCTTCCTTCCTCCTCCCTCCCTTCCTCCCTTCCTCCCTTCCTTTCTCCCTCCCTCCCTTCCTCTCTCTCCTTTCCTTCCTCCTTCCTCCCTCCCTTCCTTCCTTCCTCCCTTCCTCCCTTCCTTTCTTCCTCTCCCCTCTTCTTCCTTCCTTCCCTCACTCCCTTCCTTCCTTCCTTCTTCTTCCCTCCCTCCCTTCCTCCTTTCCTCCCTTCCTCCCTCCTCCCTCCCTCCCTTCTTCCTCTTTCCTTCCCCCCTCCCTCTCCTTCCCTCTTTCCTTCTTCCCTCCCTCCCTCCCTCCCTCCTTTTCCTCCCTCCCTCCCTTCCTTCTCTTCTTCCTTCCTTCCTTCCTTCCTTCTTCTTCCTTCCTTCCTCCCTCCCTTCCTTCTCTTCTTCCCTTCCTTCCTTCTTCCTTCCTTCCTTCCTTCCTTCCTTCCTTCCTTCCTTCCTTCTGCCTGCATGGAGAGCAGGCCCTAGGAGCTATGTAGGACACAACCAGGCACTTACCGAGCCTTTTGCTTTTCCCCCAGGAACTCCATAGGGCCACTCACCATGAGGCCGAGCTGCACAGCCATGGATCTGGAGTCTCTGTCTAACGGTGATTGGCTGTGGTGGCTGGAGCTCAGGCTCACACCCACTGAGCCGGAGGCTGGTAACTGGGTGGAGGCTCCTAATCCTTGCTCCTAGTCCAGCAGGCGCAGCCGCTGGACTTGCTGAGATTATCTCTTATGTCAAAATACTGAAGAGAGAGAAAGAGGGGGCTGGTATAAAGAAATACATCTTAATGGATGTATATTCATGGGGAGAATCATAATTTCAGACCATAGCTTTTATACAATCCAGATGGTACCCAAAGGTCCTTCTTATCTTTACTCTGAACCAGAGTAATTCTGAATGTCCTGTCCTCTGTATACTAAAATATTCATGCTAGTTTGCCTGAGGGCAAACTAACATAATACCTCCTTTGATCTTTTGCAGAGTTGATAAATGGTAGTCTCAACATAGTCAGGGTGGTGGTCTCCTGATGTAAATACTAATTGTCCCATGCTGGGACCAGTGGGTGTTTAGATGAAGTGTACCCAATCTAGATAACATTGAAATCTTAGAAAAAATTATAATAACATTCCAAGAGTTGTTAATTCAGAGTCAAAATGACACCTATAACTACTACACCCTCTATCAGTGTTTACACAAAAGAGATATCTCCTTAGCATAAACCCTGACTTAAAGACATGCAAATGGCTTAAACTGTAAGTAGCTTAAACAGCAAAGATCCAAAGTTAGCTAGGCCTTGTCATCCAACAGTCTGGTGCTGAAGAGTCAAAATAGAATAGCAATATCAAATAGAATAGTCTCTTTACTTTTTACTTCAATACTGACTTAAGGGTTAATTCAAGATCAAATATCAAAGACATAGGAGCCCAGCAATATTTACTGCTAGGAGAAAGTTATTCTTTATACATAGTCCATATAGAATATTAGTGAGATCTCTGAAATTGTGATTTGCTTAATAATGTAGAAAGAGATTACATTATTCCCGACATCTAATGTGTAGTTTAAAATACATGCCATCAATCTTACAATAAACTTACTAAAATTACATATGTATGTATGTATATATGTATATAAATATGTATATATGCATATGTGTGCATGTGTATGTTTTAAATGGAAACCTTGAAGTCTAGAGCCTTGGGGATCTGCACCTGGTAAAGAAAACCTCCTGATAAGTATGCCTGACTCATGTCTTCTTTCTTAATGTTATTCTTAATTCAGAAAAACAAATAGCAGGTGTGAAGTATATGACTTGAAAATATGCAGGCAGAGACCAGAATAAGGGAAAACTGTGAGTAAATGAATGTATGATGTGATTCAACAAAACAAGGAGAAGGATGGAATGGGATCTGGAGGAGAATATTAGGGGGAGGATGACTTCAGTAGTTCTGATGAATTGATCTGCACCTGATGGTCCTAGAAAGGCTGGATGGGGAAGGAAACAGGCCCGAGAGATAGTGCTAGCCTTGATTACGATAGATTCTGGTTTACTAGCACCACAGGACCGAATCAGCACCACATCCTTGACCCTCACATTGAACTCATGCCAGATGCCCACCCTCCTGAGTACTGTTTGGAAGACTTTCTCCTCAAAAGCAAAATTTTTTAAGGCATGTATAAATAATCTATTTTAAAACTTCAGTACCAAAAAAAAAACCATAGAAAGTACTGAGGGCTCCTTGAGGCCTAAACTATAGGTCTCTGGAATCGTCCCATTTTCCACCAGGGCTTCATTGATTGAGGCAGCGGGAATAGAAAAAAAAATGTTCCTCAGAAAAAGACCAACTTAGTAGCCTCTCACCACTAGATTACAAAGCCAGGTGAGGCTTTCCAGAGTGTGATGCAGGTTTTCTATGAACTCCTTCCAAGTAATCAAGTTATCTGAATTGCCAGCAAACTCAACTGAGCCCATGTACCTGGCAGTTGTGTCAGCTCAGCCAGGGCCTTTGCTTCCCTCTAGAGTGAAGAGGGAAAGATTCTCCCATTGACCTAATTTTATCATTTCTAACTGATTCTTTATGTTCACTGTCTCAAAACACATTGGGGTGCATTGGGGAAGTCTCCCGCTGTTCCATTCAAAGCTACTTCTCAGGGGCTTGCTAAGGTGTAGGTTATAGGAACCAGCTGATGATAAGGGACAGAACCTCTGAGGTGGAAAAGTCTTTCGTTACATCTTGAATGCTTTGGAAGTGAAGTGATTTGTAAGTCTGTTGTGCACAGCCTATTCAAAGTCTCACTCAAAAGAAAGATGGTTTCCTTTGTTCTCCCTGACTTAAGTGGAAGATAACAGCAGAGCGGTTTCTCAAGCCCTAAGCCAACTGTGGAGGTGAATCTCTGAGTTAACTGCACAGGCCTTTGGATATTCCACACCACGTTAATGACAAGTTTGGTGAGCAGCCAAAAGTTGGACTTCATTTATGTTTCGCTTTTCCCTTAAAAGGTCATAAGAAATAATTCACAAGAAGTTTGGATTCATTATGGAAATGAAGCACATATTAGAGCTGCTGATAGAAAAAAAATGGAAACTGTCGGGGTATGCTGGGTATCACTTGTATCAGTTGTATCACTTGTCTTCCTGTTGTTCATTGATTTGCTCTAACAAGCACCAGTAACATCCCCATATGTCCTCTCACATGCTAGTGTAGCCCAAGGGCATCTGCTTGCTCCAGGAACAGGTAGAGCCTCAAACCTATCCTTCAGTTCATGGGAATGAGGTTTATAACATGTATAAATACATGTTATATATGTGTGTATATATATAAAACATGTATATATATGTGTGTATATATATATATATCATGGGACTGAGATATATAAATGGCTCAGTCAGCCCCTAGCCAAGTCCAACAAAGCTTCAGGGATTTACTCACATGTGCGGGAGGGGGCACACTGGCCAGACTTGGAGTGGAGATTCGGGCTCCTCCTCCCATTCCTCCACCTCCATGTCGGAGGGCATAGCTGTGAGCTGCCAGCCACCACACACAGCAACCGAAAGAGAGACACTCCAGACCCAACTGCTCCAGACTCATAGCTGTGCTGCTTGGCGCCACTTGGGTGGAGCAGCCCATGGGTTCTGGAGGGCAGTAAATGGCTCAGCCAGTCCCTGGCCAAGTCTAACATAGCTCCAAGGGTTCACTCACATGTGGGGGGTAGGGGGGAGTGGCACACTGGCCAGACTTGGAGACAGGATTTGGGGTCTTTCTCCTATTCCTCCATACTGCACGCCCCAACAAAATCTGAGAGCAGGGTCAGGGGAGCCCCTTCTGCCCCAGGGATTAGCCTTCACAAGATTCTCACCTTTACTTCATAGTTGTTTAGTATGTTAGCTTTTAGACTTATTAGAGAGCCATGCATGTTTGCTTGGAGGCAAACGGCATTGATCTCTGGTCTAATTACTTAGAGATTCAATGTGGCCAGGTAAACATACTGGCGAGATCTATCTAGTCCCACAATGATTGTGGTAGCATGAGAGAAAATATTTATTCCAGCTAACATAGAACACAGGGTAGATATACTGCCACATAAAGTCACAGATTCAAACTGTTTTCTTGCTCCTATATCTACAAAGTGTCCTGCAGGAGGTAACTCCAGGCAAGGTGCAGAGGCTCTGGGCAACAGTGTACTGTAACATGAAACCACTTTTCAGTCAAGAAAATAGGAGTAAGCCTGTTTTCACCATATGATTAGAAAGGAGTTATTTCAATGGAGCCATGGGATACAGTGCTCAGATAGAGACAGAGACCCTGGTGGGATAGGGATGATCTTTATTTTTAATTAATCATCACAAGATGCAGTTCAAGTTGCTCATAATTGAGTTTCGGTCATATAAATGTTCCAACACCCGTCCCTTCACCAGTGTGTGTTTCGCACCATCAATGATCCCAGTTTTCCTCCCTACCAAACCTCTCCCCACCAAAAGCCTGCCTCCATGGCACTTTTTTGTATGTTCTTTCTCTTCTCTCTCTCTCTCTGTCTTTCTTTCTTTTACTCTCCCCACTCTCTGTCTCTCACTTTCTCTCCATTTGGACATTATGGTCTGCTATCAGACACTTTCAGGTTATCATGTAATATTCCTTCATCAACTTTTAACACTCTTATCTGGACTAATCATTTCAAATTATTATTGATGACCAATTTTTGCATACGGTTCACCCCAGGGAGAAGATAATATTTAACATTACCTTCCACAAATGGAAACAACACCAGAAAAGATGTCTAAGGTAAAGGAAATTGAGCCACCAAAGACCTGCTTTCTCCTCTAAGCAAGCACCACTCTTCAAGTGCATGATGAGTGGGATGAACTGTGCTCATCCCTTGCAGCAGCCTGCTTGCATGAGCAGAGACCACTCCACAGCTCCCAGTGCCTCATTGAACTCACTGGCTGCCTCCCCGTCTCAGTTTCCAGAATTTAGAGGTACCCTCCTCTTTGAAATGTTGTAGGTCACAGGGAGAAAGGGGTTTGTCTTTTATTCCAGTGGCTCCAGTTAGTCTGACATCATGTATGGTTTCCTGAATACCACCAGGAGTCAAGCCTGAGCACAGAGCCAGAATAGACCTGAACATCAATGGGTGTGGTCCCAAAGAAACAAATTAAATGCTTCAACACTTAGTTAAAAAAACTTTATAAATGATTTAGCACAATTCTATACATAATGTTCAATCATTTTTCTTTTATTGAAAGATTCTCAGATATTTGCTCAAAACCAAATATGTTTTGGGATGGAGAGATTGTGTAGCAGGTAGTGAACTTGCCTTGTACACAACCAATCCATTTTCAATCCCTGTACCCCATATAATCAGCCAAATCCTGCCAGGAATAATCATGAATTCAGAACCAAGAGTAAGCCATGAGATGCACTGGCCCCCATCCAAACAACAAAAATAGTATATATTATATATTGAAGGCAATTTATGAATAATATTCAAGGTTCAAGGCATTAATGCTCAAGTATTTTAAAGAATAGATATGGTGATAATGCATAAAGCAAAAGTAACAAAAAATCTAAAGGTGGTCCCTACAGATAGGTCAAATGGTATAACCGTTAACGTATGTCTCACAAGACCCCATATTAGATCCATGGTATTACATGGATTTCAAAGCACTTTAGGTATAACCTTGCTGGTCTTTGGTCATCACTTGTCCAAGTTCTACCAGTCAGCTCTTGATTTGCATAATGAAGAGATTAAGTCAAAGTGAAGTAGGATAGTTAGCAAGTGAATTTTTTAATCAATTAAAATTTTAATTATAATTGTGGGAGCAAAGAAGAAAATGCTGCATAAAGATAAGGAATACTTAAGATATTAATTATTTAATAACCATTTTCCTCTGTAAGAATTATGTTTGTATGGAAAATAGGAATGATTAAATGACAGAATAGTAAATGAGTAAATAATGGAATCTTGTCCTATTCAGAATAATTGGGACAGAGGTATTAGCTGCATTCCAGAATCAATATAAGGGGGTTTTTCCATTCTCCAACAAAGTCATCTAGGAATTTTGAGAAGTTGAGAGAGTGCAATTTTCAATTCTTTTATATACAACATTTTCCATTAATTTTTAAAGGATATGGTTCTTTCTTTAGTCTAGCAAAAAAAAGTATTGGACGTCTTCATATTATAAACAAATAATAAAATGTCTGATTCATAACAAAAGGCAAAAAAATGTTAAAGTGAAAAGACAGACATTCCTTATGAATTATGATTTTACCAAACAATAGGTTCTAAACCACGGATTTGCTGATATGTTTGCAAACAAGTCAGAGGACTATTATTGGCACTATAAATTGCTAATCATTTTCTTCCTTTTTTCTTCCTGGGCAATCTATATCCAGTGTAATTCTTAGCCCAGAGGTGTGGTGGTTGAGTACAGTAATACTTGGGAGGAGGAGGATTACACAGATGAGACTCTGGGCTTCAAACATGCCTGACATGTGCTCTATCACTCAAGCTATTACCCTGTCTATACATCTTTATTTGGAATATGGTAATGAATATAGTTATCTTCATGAAGTTTCAGTGCTCATATGAGGTCATTACATAGCATCTCAATGAGATTTTACTGAGAGTATGAGACTTTGAGCTAGAAAATAAGGATGCAAGTCTCACCATAAACATAAGTGATTTTGTACATACTGCCTAACCAATCTGAACTTCAGACTCCTCATTTGTTAAACAATAAAGCATAAGATAATGTTTAGGTATATTTTAATCCATAATACTCAAGAGTTTACTCAAATGATCAGAAACAGTTCAGTCATTAAATCTTTATCTATTTTAGACTGATAATTGTAATGAAAATTATGGGGAAACATTTCTTTCTGAAACAATTTGAGCTTTAAATTACATGATTTAAAAGCATTGCCTTGACATAGAGAATTTATTGGAATTACCAAGGACAGATGTTAGATCACTGGCTCCAAAAGCATTATTATTTTTTTAATTAAACATTTTATTATACCACCGTGAGATATACAATTACAACGTTGTTCGTGTTTGGAGGTTTCGGTCACATAGTGATCCAGCACCCCGCCTCCACCAGTGTCCATTTCCCACCACCAATGTCCCCAATTCCCTCCCCTCCCATAGCCTGCCTAAATGGCAGGTTTATTTATCTCTTTTCTCTCTCCCTCTCTCTCTCTTCCTTCTCTTACACATTGTGGGTTGCACTACATACACTTAGAAGCCATCATGTGCATTTTTTTTGCCTGTATTTAGTGCTCAGTTCTATGTTGATATCAGCCCTTTTGACATTTATTAACACATGTTCCCTTCTCTATCTTACCTAACCTCTGACTCCCACACATTTGTGGTAATTTCCACTTTTGGTAAGATCACCTGATATATTTATGTCACAAAAGCATTATTTTTAAATAAATCCTTTTTCCCTTTATGGGTCACACCCGAAACACTTGGGGGTTACTCCTGGCTCTTCACTCAGGAATTACTCCTGGTGGTGCTCCGGTGACCATATGGGATGCCAGGGATTGAACCCTGGTCAGCCGCGTGTAAGGCAAACACCTTACCTGCTGTTCTTTCACTCCAGCCCCTCCAAAAGCATTTTGGAATACAACTATTATGAGAAAGTTACAAGAACACTGACAATCTATAAAATGTTATGAAAATTCTATCATTAAAACACTAGAATGAGTTCCAAGAGAAAGCTGTATTTGGAAAACAGAGTGGTACAGAAGTCTGAAGTATAGAATCTGGAATCCAGAATTTCATGACCTTATTTGATTACAAATGTGTTTATATGTTACATGACAACTTCCTAAACCTATCTCAGTCCCAGATTCCTGGGCTATAAATTAAATTAAAAATGAACATAACCATGATGCTTATAAGTAGAAATTACTTATAGGATATAGTAGAAACTGAATAAAAAGAGGAAGAGTCCTTGCAGCATAAGAACACAGGAGATTTTGATGGCAACATTGCCCATAAGTCCTGGCTTTTAATAAATGATCATTAAAAATTCATCAATTGATGGCTTGGTACAAAGACATGAGATAAGTTGCTGGAGTCACTTCATTATACCTAGTAAAGCACTGTGGTTATTAAACATCTGTAACTAATGAACAGGAGAAAATGAAAGGGTGTGGGAGGAAAACAAAATGACAAATTTCTGACTTCCTTTAAAGTGTTTATATGATGTCTGCCTAATCCTAAGGAAAATGACACTGTTTCTGCTCTTTCTATTTTCAGCAGTCATTACCTGTCTATCTTAACCAGAGATAACTAAGGAAGGATAAAGACAGGAAAAGGATTTGAATGTCTGTAGATAAAGGGGCATTGTATCTGCAGCATAAACCTCACATGTGAGGTCAGCTCCCACATGCCGTCATTGAAGTGGGATACTGAGCCGGGCACTCCTTTCCAGAGTTCAAATGGTTAAAAGGGCTACCTCTGCTTGTTGTACATTATCAATAAGAAATGGTTCTCAGGACCAAGATTCCTCATTTTATAGATAAAGAGTTCCTAAAATATGACACTGCTGGTTGACCAATCTTAGCCAGTAGTCAAAATGGCAGAAAGACTTAAAAACACATGTTCAAGATAAAATTCCAATCTCTTAAGGCCAGGGACAAGACTTCCCCTTGCCCTTCTGACTTCAAGTCTCCAGATTCAGCTGTCTCAGGACAGGTATGGGGCCCGCATTAGGTTTTCTCCCTTCCCTAAATTCATGATCTTCTCCATTTTGCAGTGTTTTCATGTTTGCAGCCTTAATAATACAATCCTTAGTTACAGAAAAGCTAGGAAGCTCTACTGTATAGAAGTGGGCAAATCTAGTACAGGGTCAGCAAATACCTTTTTAAAAAAGGCCAGATACTAAATACTTTAGGCCCTGAGAGGCTAAAAGTCTCTTCTATCCCCATCTAATTCTGCTATTCTTCCTCCTTTTCTCTCTTTTTTCTCCTCCTTCCATCATTTCTTCCCTCTTCTCCCTCTTCTTCCATACTTATTTCCCCTTTCTAACCCTTTTGAAGTATAAGAGTCACTTTTTAGTTGATATGCTAAAGAAATTTGCATCTAGATGGACTTTTCTATAAGTTAATTCTTCCTTTTTTTGTCAACAGCCAACCACACTAGTAAAATACTGTGATCAATGATAATAATTTGAATTTATATTTCAGCTAGGAAGTTAAAGGATTATAGCATTCTCACAGTAAAAATAGTAATACAGATGAACTCAAAATAAGGAATACTATAATTCTATGAGGACTTGAAAGTTATACTGAAAGCACATACATTTCATAATTGTTGTAAAGACTAAATAAAATAATACTTCACAAACCTATAATTGTGTCTACTGTACTAATTCCAGTTTACTGTGCTTTCCTGGCAATGGGAGCAGTTTTACACTGAGTTGTGTTCTGAGGGAAGCTATTTTCACTATTTTTCTGTTTTTGCTTTTTTTAGGTCACATCCAGAGATGCTCAGGTGTTACTCCTTGCTCTTCACTCAGGAATTATTCCTGGAAGTGCTTAGGGACCATATGGGATGTTGGGGATTGAAACTGGGTTGGCTGCATGCAAGGCAAAGGCACTACCCACTGTGCTATCACTCTGGCCCTGCTATTTGTACCTTTGGCAAAGAACAGGAGAATTCTCCTGTTCTAGGCTGATATGACTTATTGCAGGGATGCTGTTATCAGAAACACCTAAAAACAATGGTTGAGCCCTAACTGCTTCATTCCCATTAAAAGTTATATTCTAAATGATTTTTCAAATAAGTTTTGGTTTGCTCTTACTGTATTTGTTTTTTGAGGGGTGAGGGGCTCCTAACACTTTTCAGAGCTTATTCGCGGCTCTGTGCTCCGAGCCAGGCACTTCTGTCCAGATTGAGGGTACTAACCATCTGTAGTATTGGGGATCACACCGGGCTGGCTGTATGCAAGAAAAGCACCCCACTTGCTCTACTATTACTTTGTCCAGTTTTTTTCATTTAAAAAAGTCATAATATGAGAACTGAGAATCACTTGTATCACTTATCTTCCCATTGTTCATCGATTTGCTCAAGCGGGCACAAGTAACATCTCCATTTATTGGGAATGAGGTCCACTATTGTTACTGTTTTTGGCATATCAAATATACCACAGGTAGCTTGCCAGGCTCTGCTGTGCCTCTGGATTCATCCCAGGGACCCAGTCTTTTTCTATGTTAGACCATCAACCATCCAAGACCCCAAGTGGCAGAACCCTGGGTGTAGACAAGCCTGTCTCCTGTCTGACATCTGATTGTATATTAACTCATTTAAATTTGGAGCCATCCCTAAAGCTGGCACCTCTAAGTTTCTCCAGATTTAGAGAAAGGAGAGCCCAGGTGCCAAGTTTTCCTCAAAGTTCCCCAGTTGCTAAAACACTCCTCTTGCCTGGGAAGAGCAAGAAGTACCACACTTCTGCATTGTATTTTGGATTCCCAGAGGCCCAGGAGCTGGTTTTCACTAAGACCCTCTAAGTCCCTCTCCCGTGGGTCTCTTAGACCCCACTGCTCTCAAACTCTAAGAGGTCATGTCTTAGCCCAAGTAATCTCTGCATGAATGGCATCTCCCTCTCTTGCACACACTTCTTGAGGAAGTGAAGCGACTTTGGAGCTTCTTTCACAACACCAGAGAAAGGCAGAATTCCACAAGGCCTCTTACATATGCTTCCTCAATGCCCCAGAACGTTCTCCACCTCCCACTTGCATCTTCCTACACACCCCCTGCAGGTGGACAAAATTCAGTTTCCAACAACATTCAGGAGGTCCCACTTTCTCGTGATGTTCTACCCCACAGTCTCCAGCATGCCATAGTGGTGGTGCCTGGATGCACTGCAGAGCATCATGGGAGCTTGGACCATGGGCAGGTCTGAGACTTGTCTTTCTATTCCTTCGTTGTTAGCTATCCCAAAGATAAAGGGAGGGCACGAAATGACACAGAGAAGATATTTACATGTTGCAACAAATACTTCTATCTATTGTTGACTTTCTAATATTCCTAAGACTTATGGTATGTGTACCAGACTTTAGTCATATACGAGAAAGCAGATACAAACATCAATATGCTTATAAATATATCTATTTTTGAAAAACAAGTTCCAAGAAATTTTTTCTGTACACATGTATAAGTTTATTTGTAAATGTGAAAAGTTTGACCATATGTTTTTTTTTTCTAAGCTGGAAATGTATTTTCCAAGCATTCATTGCAAAGCAAAACAAAAATAGTAAAACAATATCCTTTTACCCTTTCTCTGTCTTCTCTCACATTCAACTTTAGGAAAAGTTCTTTAAAAATTATTGGTCTTTATTCAAAGCTTTAGGTAATTTAAATAGGATAATATTCCAAACTCTTAGGGCCAGAGATATGAGTCTGTGGTAAAGCACATGGCTTCCATGCACAAGGTCTTGCTGAGGCCCTGTGTTTAATCTCTATCCTTGAAAAACAAATACAAATCTTGTAAGTTATTTGGACAAGTCTGAAATACATGGATTGGGAGGAAAGTAAAGCAGGCTGGACACTTGTCTTGCATGGGGCTGACCCAGCGTCAATCTCCAGCATTGCATATAATCCCTTGAGCATCGCTGGAAGTGACCCCTGATCAAATAGCCAGGAGTAAGCCACAACACTGATGGGTGTGCTCCAAAACAAATAAAATATACATGTACATACATTTGTTTCTACATATGCACATAACTAGAAAATTACCACATATGCACATAACTAGAAAATTACCAGAAAATATTATATCTACCTCAAAGCTAGATATAATATTTTGCAAATGATGCTTTATCCTGGCCCTTTCTAGTCATTAGCCATCTAATTCCCATGTCTGTAGAGGTAACTACTGCCTGTTTTTGTCAGCATTTGCTTGTTTTGATGTCTGATACAAAATCTAGATATGGTATATTTTGAGGGTTTTTTTTCTGGCTTATTTTAAGCTTTGGTGATTCAGTTTTGTTTATACATGTTTGAGCCCAACATTGTAGCTCTCTGATAAAGAACTTCCCTTGCAGACTAAAGTTTGATCCTACCATTTCCTAGCATGTTGAGTGTGATCTGAGAGATACCATTGTTATTCCTGACACCACAACACCAGCAGGTGCTCCTTGATGCATGGTAACCCGCATATGCAAGAACCTGTGGAACATCACATCCCAGCATATGACCCATTACTTAGTGAATCAACAAGGGCAAAGGAGAGAGGGAAAGCTTATTCTTACCTAATAATAAGGAATAACTGTTCTCTAAGTATTTTAATTATTTTAAACCTAATTTTCTGAGCACATACATTGAGAATTCTTATTTTCTTTATGGATCTGTAAAGAAAGAATTTTCTTCTCTTAAAAAATCTCCCTCTTTACACATGGTAATGTTCTTATTTAAAGTCTACTATGTTAGATTTTAATATTACCACAATATCTTTCCTTTAATTGGTGTTAATTTTAGTGATAAAATACACACATATGAAGCATAAATATTTTTACAGGTCATACATCCAGTGCTGTTCAGGGGCAATTCCTGATTGTTAGTTAGTCATGTCTAGTAATGTTTGGGAGTCATGTGGTCTCTAGGGTTGAATCTGAGTCTAGTACATATATTGCATGCACACTAGTGCTTTAATCTATATTCCTGGCTCCAAGTAGAAAGGTATTTTAATTCAGTCTTCCAGTAGAGTCTTTTTTTAACATTTTATTAGGTATTTAGAAATAAACCTTTTTTATATTTATTTTTGGGTCCTACTCAGAAGTTTTCAAGGCTTACTTCTAGCTCTTCACTCAGGGATCACTCCTGGCAGGTGCTGGGGACAATATGGTGTGCCAGGGTTTGAATGAGATCAACTGTGTGCAAGGCAAGCACCCCACCTGCTGTATTATCACTCTAACCCTGAAATAAATCTATTTTTATTTCTCTCAAAAATTATGTATTTTTAACTTGTATGAGAAATTTTCCAATTAAAATTAGTCAGTTACCATATTCCTTCTCTCTCTTTGTTAAGCATCAGACTCTCAATTTGCCACTTTTGAGCAGTAAGCAAGCCAAATATCTCAGCTGGGCTGTGCAGAGAAAAGCAGAAACTAATGCCCATTTTTCTCACCCTTACAAAATATTACATTTACATATTGTTTTTTTATTTTATTACACCACTTTTAGACATACGATTGCAAGATGCTCACGCTTCGAAGTTTTGGTTCTACAGTGTTCCAACACCCATCCCTCCACCCGAACCCATCTCCCATCACCAATGTCCCCACCTCCCACCCCCTCCCACACCCAAACTACCTGACAGGTTCTGTATATCTTTTCTCTCCTCTCTATCTCTCCCTCCCACCTTCCTTTCCTACACATCTTAGAATGCAGTACATTAAAGGACATAACTGTTTCCACTAGTTTGATGGACCGCGTGGCCACCACGACTTAGGAGCCTCATGGTCAGTGTATGAACAGGAAAAAAAGGAAGGCTAATGTGGGCAAGTCTCATCCAGCTGCTTCCGGGACCCCCAGAGGTGATGGGCCCACTCCCAAAACCCATGTGCCGCCTGGGGGCCTCATGTCAGCTGAGCTAGGGGAGAGCCAAGTACCAGTTCTCCCAGCTGCATGTGAGGCTCTGCATGCTATGACTGGTTGCGCCATGGCAGCTCCTGGGCGGGGCTACCGGGCTCAGACATAATGGAGAGGGGAAGGGGGCGACCCCAGCTCCATCTGATGAATTCCGGTGATTCCCGCTTCAGGTAGCTGCCTACCTGGGCTCAAACTTGTTTTGCTCTGTTAATCTGGTTTTGAGGTCAGCGCCACTCCTGGGCGGGCTCTGATGTGCTGCAGCATCTGGACAACGAAAATGGCGGCTA
Source organism: Cryptotis parvus (assembly GCA_021461705.1). Lineage (NCBI taxonomy): Eukaryota > Metazoa > Chordata > Mammalia > Eulipotyphla > Soricidae > Cryptotis > Cryptotis parvus. The sequence continues at coordinate 26,616 of JAJIBD010026525.1, forward strand.
ATGTACATTTACATTTTTGTAAAGGGTGGACACAAGGCAAACTTAATATCAAATAATCTTCAATTGAATAACAGTATAGACTTGCTGGCTAGAGAGACGAGCAATCATATACATACAAACAGTACTCTGTTTTTTAGATGATTTAATTAAGCTGTGGATAATTTTCATTGATCTCTATGCCAATCATACTATCAATAATTTTAATGCATTTCATACACATAACAATTTATCATTACCTAGAACTATCTCATGAGATGGGTCTACAGCTCTACTAGTGCTATTTCATTTTTATGATTAAGTCATTAAGACTTACAGAGAGTAAATAACTCTACTCATAACTCTACTAACTACTAACTACTAACTCTATTAACTACTAACTCTAATTGGTTTAACAAATAATTTCTAAGAAATGTTTTCCTCAGATCAAACTTGTAGTAGCTTTTGAGAGATAATAATTTTAATACATTAAAAAGTTTTTAATAGATTTAGATTTTGGAACTGGGTATCCCCTGAGGGTCAGTATGTCCATGTATGTATGTCATAACTATTTGATGCAATAGACACTCAGTTCATATTGACTCTGTTGTCATTTGAAATGCTAAATAATGATGCTATATATGGTCTATAGATGCAATACTTAATTGTATATAGCCACACATGTCTACTTATATTTTGAAACTCAACCCTTATGTATTATGGATAATTATGGATAATCTATAATCATCTCTATTAAGTACAACATTAAAAATTACCTCTCTTTTGTTTAAAATTTAATTTGAGGGCCATCTGCCCCTCGAGGTGTTGCACATGTGGCTGCTGTACCCAGCTGTGTTGGCAGGTGGCAGACAGGAGATGACTTGTCTACATCCCTAGGGCTCTGCCCTGTGGACCCTGGATGGTGGATGGTCTGAAATAGGAAAAGACTGGGCCCCCTGGAATGAACCCAGAGTCGCAGAGCCTGGCAAGCTACCCATGGTGTATTTTATATGCCAAAAAATGTAACAATAGAGATGAACTGGACAAGGGATAGACCAGGTGCACAGCTGCACTGGAGTGGCCCATGGAGTCTCTGAGGAATCAGTTCGTCCCTGGCCAAGCCCAACGTAGCTCCTAGGGTAAAGCAGTCATGTGGGGGGGAAGGCCCACTGACCGGAATTAGAGCGGAGATTTGGGCTCCTCCCTCTCTATGTAGGTGGGCTTGCAGCCTCCATAACCAGATGAATTGGACAAGGGACAGATCAGATGCACAGCTGCACTGCCCGGTCCACGTGGAGCAGTCCATGAGTCTCTGAGGAATCGGCTGGTCCCTAGTGGAGACCAATGTAGCAGCTAGGGTAAAACAGTCATGTGGGGGGCAAGCCATGCTTGTCGGAATTGGAGCGGGAATTTGAGCTCCTCCCTCCCAACCGTAAGACAAGTCGCAAAGTGTAAGAGAAGAGAGAGAGAAATACAGAAACAGAAACAGTGATAGAAAGAGAGAAAGATATGTTGCCTGCTATAGGGGCAGGCTGGGGTTGGGTGGGAGGGAGCATTGGGACATTGGTGGTGGGAGTGAGGCACTGATGGAGGGTTGGGTGCTAGAACATTGTATGACAGAGACCCAATTTTGAACATCCTTGTGATCATGTATCTCATGATGGTATAATAAATTTTTTAAATTTAATTTGATAATCTCTCACTTTCCTTTGTTTTGCATTAAGTCAGCATGTATTTATATTTTTATGGATCTATTTACACGGCAGAGCCTGGAAAGCTACCCATGTTTTATTTGTTATGCCAAAAACTAGTAACAATTATGGACCTCAATTCCATGACCTGAAGAATGATTTGAGGCTCTTCCTGTCCCTGGAAGCAAGCAGATTCCCTTGAGCTACACTTGCTTGTGACAGGACATATGGAGATGTTACTGGTGCTCGCTCGAGCAAATCGATGAACAATGGGAAGACAGTGACAGTGATCTATTTATTATTTATTTACTTGATTTTTTTTGGGTCACAGCCAGACATTTTCAGAGTTATTCCTGGCTCTGCAGTCACGAATTAATCCCAGCAGTGCTTGGGGACCATATGGAATGCTGGGGAATCGAACCAGGGTTGGCCACTTGCAAGGTGAACGCCCTATAGCTGTGCTATCACTCAGGCTTGGTATTTAGTTTTAAAGAGCATGGTGCTCCCATGACTCTGAATATCAATTTGCATTAGAGTACATTATAATACAGTAGAGTCATTAATATAATATTGACCCCTGCCAATAGACTATACATACACATGCAGTCTCATGTGTATGTTTTAAGGAAAAAAAGTAAGGGCTAATACTTTTTGTCCTATGGTAGATATCTCTGTGATAGAAACCAAGAAGCTAAATTTCTTGATCAGATGGAGCATCAATTCTTAGTTTTTTTAAGAAGTGTTCATATTATTCTTCAAAATGTATAACCAGTTGGTATACATACTAGTCAGTGACAGATGAGGCTTTCTTTTTCTCCATATTCCTGCCAACACTCACTGTTTCAGTTCTTGTTGATATGCGCCAGTCTCACTGGTGTGAGATAATGTCTCATTGCTGTTTTGATTTACATTTCCCTGATGATGTGCGAGCAGATCATGTTTTCCACATATCATTAGCCATTTGTATATATTCTTTGAGGAAGTTTCATTTTTCTCTTCCCTCTACTTTTTCAAGTACAGTTTTCAAGGTTTTTTTTTAATCTATCTCTCTAATGAATGTATATTTCCTATGTATCTATGAACTCAGATAAATGGTAGTCAACATTTTTTCCAGTCTAGGCACTGCCTTTTTTATTCTGGTCATTGTTTCTGTTGCATCATGGAACTTTTTAGTGAAAGGTAGTTCCATTTGTTTATCTATGTTCTGATTGCTCAACCAATGGCAGTGAATCATTAGAAGATACCTCTAGATTCAATGTCATGAAGGATTCTGCCTATATTTTCCTCAATATATATGGATTCAGATTTAATACTCTGTTCTTCTGTCTATTTGAGTTGACTTTAGTGCATGCTATGACAAAAGGGTCTTAGTTCATATTTTTTGAACATGTGACTAATGAGTTTTCTTAGTACAATTTGGAATATAAAACCTAAACTAATATAAATTTCAGCTACCATCTATTTCAATGCTATTTATGCTATTCAGGATCATTTATTTTGTGCCCTATCAATAAGCAAACTAGCTTAACATATAAATGTGTATTTACTATTCTCATATTCAGCAGATGCTGAATTTATTGAATAACCAGTGCACCACATTCAACTAATCCTCAAGGAAATTGTCAAACTCTCAGGTCTCTGATTAAATTCCAAATTATAATTTATTCCTTAATAACCTATCAGAAGAAATTCAGGAGATGATATTATCTGTGCTATTCCCAGGTTTCAGGGAAGCAAGTATGGTACCTGTGAGCTCCAAGGAAGATACGACCTCTGACATGGACACTGCAGAGTCCACAAGTACTACTCCAGAAGTGGTTCAAAAACAGAAGCCAAAGTTTTTTTTTTCTTTTTGGGCCACACCTGGCAATGCTCAGGGATTACTCCTGGCTCTACACTCCAGGAATCACTCCTGGTGGTGCTCAGGGGACCATATGGGATGCCGGGGATCGAACCCAGGCTGGCACAGGCCGGCCGCGTGCAAGGCAAACGCCCTACCCGCTAGGCTATCGCCTCCAGCCCCGAAGCCAAAGTTTCTTGCAGTTCTCTTTCAGACTCTGTGTATCCTTGCCCAATCACCTGACTCTTTGACACCACACTTGATAATACTCAGGAGCTATTCCTGATTTGGTGCTCAGGGTTCAATCTGTGTTGGATTAAATCTTGATCTCCACATAGCAAAACAGGTGCACAAGCTTCTTTGTGCTGTTTTACCCTAGCCCTATTTCTATTACTGTCTTTGTTATTGCCCTAACCTCAGAACTATCTCTCTACCCCTGTTATTTTATTTTTATGTAGCCTACGGGATCCAAGAGTGATCTCAGCATAGGTACAGAAGGAACTCCCAGGAATGTTCAATTAGATCATGCAACATGACACTTGGTTGGATCGGTGATGCTGTGATGCTTAGTCTCGGTAGTACTAGTGTTCCCCAGAACCATATATGAGTTTGCAGAGGGTAACCTGTGCTGCCAGTGATGAATCACATGATCTCCTTCTGCATGCAAGGCATTCACTTCACTCCTTTGAGTTAACTTCACTAGCCAATGCATCAGTTTTCAAGGGCACACAAATAATTTCTGTTGATGGATTATTAGGAAAACTATTTACAAATGGAGATATAGTGAGACTACAATGGGAAAGGCACTTGCCTTGCATGCAGCTAGGCTGTTTGAGCCTCAGCACCCCATGTGGTTCCCCATACCCCACTGGGAGTGATTTAAGAGCACAGAGCCAGGAGCAATCCCTGAGCATAGGCAGGTGTGACCCCAAATGTAAACTAAAATTATTCTCAACTGAACTATAGGAAGAATCAAAGAATATTTAGAGGCACATGAAAAACACAAAGAACAAACTGCCTATTTCATGTAAATATTCTTAATATGATTCTATAGATATTTGATAAACTAGGGTGTTTCCACAAAATCACACCTTGATAATATGCTAGTGTGCCATCTCTTTGTATTTTATCTTTAATATATACCACAAATAATTGCCAATGATGTGAATGTCTCCCTTCTTGAACAGTAGAACTGTCCTGCTGGTTTTCCATTGGAAGGGCACCTTGCATTCAGACAGGTAACGTGTTTAGAGCCGAGTCAGTGTATTGATGAGTACTGACAGCAGATTCTTCAGGTGTTCTGGTCTGACTTTGCCTGGGCCTGATTCTGTTCCCTTCTTTACCGACGAAACGGCATGTTGGATTTCAGAAGGGAGAAGGTTGGGAATGACATATCTATCCCGTGGAATTTGGTATGTGGGCAGGTGGACATGGCTATCAAAGAGATCTAAGTAGAAGTCATGGATAATCTTCTCCATTGACTTACTGGAAAAATGTGATAAATGCATCAGGACATCAGAGGGCAGTCATCTTTGTCTTATAGTTGGCGAAGGACAGGCAGGTGTTGTGAATGCTTTTCCCGGCTTCTGCTGCATCTTCCAGTATTTCTGCTCTTCTCTCTTTGAGGCCTTCCTTTATCACTTCTCGTAATGCTTCTCCAGTTTGTATGTTAGCACTTACACTAACACTAAGTTTGTATGTTAGCACTTGGTCACCTGAGGCTCGCGCCTTGCCACATTGGTGAATGAGCTCAAGAGTTTTTGAAGACAGGTGTCCTTTTGTGGCTTTCTCTCACTTTCTCTCTCTCTCACCCACACTCTCTCTTGGCATTATTTGCACAATCACGGAGGTGTTGAACCAGTCGGTTGTATTCTTCATCGATGTCGTTAATGATGGTATCTTCCCATGTTGCTGCAATGCTCTGTTCATTAAGAATTTGAAGTTCACTTTGTCATCACCACCATTGGCAGACTTTTCCTTCTGTAACTTTTTGTTCAATTTTAAGGGGGCCACATTCAGCAGTGTTCAGGATTTACTCTTGGCTTTATGTTCATGGTTCACTCCTGGTGGTGCTTGGTGAACCATATGAGGTTCCAGAGTTTGAACCCTGGTCAGCTGCATTCAAGGAAACCACCCTACATGTTGTACTATTGCTCTGCCCTATTAACTTTAACTATTTCTTAAATAACTGCTGTTTTTCACTAGTCTATCATCAACCTTTGAGTTGTGATAATATAAACTAAAAATGCATTTCTTGAGCATTACTCACCAATTATTATACTGTTTTTCCATATTGTTTTATTTAATCTTTATAATAGGTATCAATATTTATAATAGGTATAACCTTCATAATAGATATCAAAATTTAATCTTTATAATAGGTGTTAATACTCACATAGATGACAACATTTGGAATCAGAATGTTAATTAATTTTCTATCTATTCTTTTTATTTTTTTCCAAGACCATGATTTCCTAGACTATTTGTTTTGATTCAAATTAGTTTATCTTTTATGTCCATGACTTTACATTCTGTCTAGATTTTACCAATGCCAGGAAACTGACTCTAGACCACCCAAGCCTTAAATTCAAGCAAGAAAAACTTAAGTTCTAGGCACTTGGCCAAAGGATATTGCTAAGAGACTGACTTTCCTTTCTATGCAGTTTTATTTGAGTTTTCATAAGGATCTGTCTGTACCTGGGTGGTGAAGATGGGATGTTGTAAATGAGAAACTTTCATTCCAGGCCAGGAGAAAGGTGTGTTGAAGATCAAACACACATGTACACACCCTTCAGGTGCAAAAAGAACAAAGAAGCAAAACTTCCTTCAATGCCAAACAGGAGAGACAGTGAACAGAAGAGTACCATACAAATCTAAAAAAGAGAAAAAATTAGCTTCAGCATGAACTCATGAATATAGGAAATCCTAACATAAAAAGATGCTGAAATAGAAAATGCAATCTAAACTACTTGAAGGCAGTAAGGATAAATTCATAACAGAAAGCAGATTATTCAGTTTTCTAGAGATTCATTTGGGTTAGCTGGTCATTTGTTGAATAATCTAGGATGAGTATGCACTTAATGCTGATTGTTTGCCACTGTTCCCATCAAAAATAGGCTACCAAGTTATGATAATTTTTATAATTGAATAGGGGTGACAACAAATATGATAACTTGGTCACCAGTGTCTAGATTGTCAGAAATTAGGTCCTATTAAATCTAGTTAGGATCAATATTTAGAAGCTAAAAGTTAATTACATAATGGAATCATTTGTCTGCCATATCATCCACAAAATCTCTGTATATACAAACAACTTGTCTTAGAATATTGTGATATATTTTTAACATCCCTCTTCCTTAGTCAAGTGCATGTAATCTCCTGCTGGAAGTGATATTTTGAGATTTGTTTTTAATCTAAATATTAAGGCACCATGATTTACATATTTATTCATAGTTGAGTTTCAGAAGTACAATGTCTCAACACCAATCCCTCTACCAGTGTTGACTTCCTTCCACCAATATTCTCAGGTTCTCACTCTCCAGCATGGCTCATTGACAGGCACATCTTAAAGGATTTGTTACTGTAGATTTGACTTCATGATTGTGGTATCACTGATTCTGTAGTTAAGGCATTTGCATATACCATTCTTCAATACCACTGATATGCACTTGAACCTTGCCCCTATACCTCTTTTTAGTCTCATTTTATCCCCACTTCATTTTTGTCTTCTAAGTCCTTCTCATTTCTATAATCTTGGGGTCAAGAGTAATCGAGACATTCCACTTTGATACCTTCATTTCCTCCTCCTGTTACTCTATATACCTCAAATAAGTGACATAACCTGGCATTTGTCCTTCTTCTGACTCACTTCTTTTAACAAGGTATCTCATTTCCATCCAAGTTGCAGTAAATTGCACGGCTTTGTTCTTCTTTGCAGCTGCATAGTATTCTATTGTGTATACATAACATGCTTTCGTTATACACTTATCTCTTACTGGGCACCAAGGTTGATTCTGTATCCTATCTATTGTGTTGAGTGCTGCAGTGAATAAAAATGTGCATATATCCTTTTGAATGAATTTTTTTGTCCTGGGTAGTTTACATAAAGCTAAATTGCTACATTATATGGCAGTCCTATTTTTTACCTTTCTGAGAAAATTCTATGCTATTTTCCATAGGTGTGAACCAGGCAACACTCCACCAGCAGTAGATGAGAATTCCTTTTCAACTATACCTACACCAACATAGACTGATGTCAGTCTTTTGGACATGTGCCATTCTCACTGTTGTGAAATGGTAGCTTATATTCATATTTATTTGGATTTCTCTGATAATATATAATAATTAGAGCTCCTTCAATTAGAGCGCCTTTGGCCACCTGTTAGTTTTCATCACAGAAATGTTTGTTTATTTCGTCTTCAAACTTTTTTTGACAGGGATTGGGAATTTTTTGTTTGTTTGTTTGTCTTTGCTTTTTTGGGTCATACCCAGGAATGCTCAGGGGTTTCCCCTGCTTCTGCACTCAGGAATTACTCCTGGGGTTGCTCAGGGACCAAATGGGATGTCAGGGATGGAAACTGGGTCTGTTTGCATGCAAGGCAAAAGCTCTACTTGCTGGACTATCGCTCTGGCCCTTTTGATATTTGAGAATGCATTATGTATCTAGAATATGAACCCTTTATATGATGTGTTAAATGTGAATATGCTCTCCCATACAGGTGGGTATCTTAATTTTAAATCCTCTTTCTTTAGCATAAATAAACCTTTTAATTTTATGTAGTTTCATTTGTTTATTTTTTGTTTTCTTTGCCAATGGAACCACATAATTGAAAACACCTTTGAGTTCCAAATCTTGTATAAGTCTGCCAATATTTTTCTTTATTGTTTGTGGATTCTGCTGATATCAAAGGCTTAAATTCATTTAAATTGATTTTTGTGTAAGGTTTGAAATAAGGATCCATATTCTTTTTTTTTTTTACACTTGGCTATCATTTTTCCCAACACATTTGTTGGTGAGGCTATTTTTATTCCACTGTACATACCTAGCTCCTCAGATGAAAATTAATTGACTGTATACCTGGGGATTTGACTTTTGGTAACAGATTTTAACTCATCAGTCATAGTCTATTCTTATTCCAGTACCAGGCTGTTTGGATCACTGTAGATTTATACAATAGTTTCTATTTAGGCAATCAGATACCTCTTAGTTTCTTATTTTAAAGTGTGGTTATTTGAGGTGTTTTATGATTTCATATAAGCCTTATTATTAACTGTTCTGAATCCTTTAAGAATGTCATCAGGATTTGAATTGGGATTGACTTGAATCTAAATTTAGATTTGAGGTCATTTTGACAACATTGATTCTTCAAATCCAATAAAATTTTATTTTTTCCCTTTGTTTCCTAAGCCTTTCTTCTATCTCTCTCTAGAGCAACTTAGTGATTTAAGGAGACTCAGCAGAGAGAGAGAGAGGAAGAAAAAGAATAGAAGAGGGAGATAGAGTCAGAAGGAGACAGAGGCAGAGAGAGTCATGAAGATGGACAAACAGATCCATTTAGAGCTGTGGAATGGGTTGCACTCTGGTGTGAAGGAGCTTGTCCTGGACAACTGTGGGAGGAAGAATAGAAAAATCTCGGGTCTCACATATTTAACTGAGGTGCTGAAATCTTAGCTATGAACAATGTCAACCACAGCTCAGTCGCAAACATATCAAAGTTAAGCAAACTTAAAAGTTTGAATTAAGCAACAACAGAGTCTCTGGGGGCTGGAAATAGTGACAGAAAATTGTCCAAACCTGAGGCATTTAAATTTAAGTGGTAACAACATTAGTCTGTGCAGGAGACTATAGTACAGTGGGGAGGGCATTTGCCTTGCATGCGACCCATGCAGTTCAATCTCCTGCATCCCATATGTTCCCTGGAGCACAAGGAGTGATTTCTGAGCACAGAGGCAGGAGCAACCCCAGAACATTGCTGGGTGTGACCCAAAAAAGCCAAAAACCAACTAAGCAAATAACAAAAAAAAACCATGAAAGACTTCAGAACAATAGAACCACTGAGCAGGAGAACCTCAAGAAAGAATCTAATAGACCTATTCAAAGATGAGGCGACAAACCTGAACAATTGCCAAGAAAATATGTTCAAGCTCCTCCAGCAGCTCAAGCACCTAGACAGCTACAACAGGAGCAACAAGAAGCCAAACATAGATGCTGAGGGCTAACTGGAGAAGGGCCTGTGGATGAAGCAAAGAACAAGGACAAAGAAAATGATGAAGATGCTCAGCTAGTGGAAGATTAGACAGAATGAGAATGAGGAGGAAGAACGTGGAGAGGAGGATACGAGTGGTGAACAGGAAGGTTGTATATTTACAACAGGAAGAGGAAGAGAAAGAAGAATCGGGTGAAAGGTGTTGAAGTGGAAAGGAGAACATGAAGACCACAGTGAAGACGATGACTACGTGGAATAGCCTATTTTGGGGGGCTGGAGGTAGAGGGAGGTAACACCACTTGGGGATGATCAGGGATTACTCCTGTTTGTGCACACAGGAGTCACTCCTGGCAGTTCTCAGTGAACCGTACAGGATGCAGAAGATGGAACCTGGTTTGACCTCAAGGCACATGCTTGAATAACCTATTTTTAAAAAATCCTATTGTGATTTGACTGTTTTTATCCTTACTTAACTCCTCCCCAGAGTCCCTCCTAAAAGAAATAAAAACCTTTATTTTCTGATTATATCGTTGCTGTGGAAATGAGAAGGGAAAAATGTACTTGGCATTTGTGGGGAAAATGTAAGAACTAAAATAAAATTTTAGAGCCCAACCTAAGATATTTCACATCTTTTATCAAGTCTAATCCTAGGTACTTGATGTTTTGGGTCACTAATTTGAATGGAGTAGACTCTTTGGAAGAGAAATGAAGAGTAATCAACTTGCTAGAGGACATGCACCTTCCTGGGAGTAGACTACATCCAAAACTGCTTGATGTGTGGAGATAGATTAGCCCATTGGCCAACTCAGGATATTTTTAAAGTGTTATCAAAGAGATATTATATTTTTAAAGTTCCTCTCATAGCTGAGGATCCTCAGTCTCCCAGTTTCCACTCCTGCTTTTCTGTCTTGCCTTGCCTTGCCTTCTCTTACCTTCGATTCATTCCCTTTCCATAAATTTTCATCCCATATTTTGTTTGCCTTTCCAAAGATTGCCTTGTCTTTTACTTCCCCATTCTGTTGTCTTCTTTTCACTTCACTTCCTTTCCTAGCCCCTCTCTTTCACTAATCTCCCTTGTTTTTCTCGTTCTTTTTCTTTGCTTCACTTTGAATTTTCTTCCCTTCTCCCATCTTCTCTGCAAAATGAATTGACTCCCCAAATACCCATAATAAAACATCTACATCCTAATTTCTGGGTGTTACTGTGTAACGACCTCTTGCATATTTCTACTGCAGGTCGTGACATATGGAAGGCAATCTACTCTTCTTTATTCTTCTCTCTTTCTGTTGATATCTCATTGAGGTATTTTTGCCTGATGACTTGAACTTATCTCTCTGTTCTCTTTGATTCTTCCTTTCTGACACTGTCCAAGAGTCACTCTAATTTTATTCCTTCTTAGATCTATCTAATTCCTATAAAATCACTTAGAAAAATCTACATCTTATTTTCTAAATCCTTAACAATAAGTACTATTTTTCTCAATCTTAAAACTGGAAAATTCTTCAAGTTACTTTTCAGATTGGCTGCTATGGAAAAATGCCTCAGAAAGTGTTGTGTTTGAATGTATTCAAACAAGTCTAGCAGGGAAAATAGCTGTGAAGATTAAAATATAAAATCTCAGGTAATGACTTATGCAAATATAAATACAGAAACAAATTTTGGATTCAAAAAGGAACTTCCAACTGAAAGACAGCAAACTTATTTTTTTCATCAAGTAAGCAATGTTTCAGTTGATCTTCAAAAGAAAAGTATGATTTATGTATGAAACCATATGAAGCAATTATTTCAGAAGCTGAGTAGTGTAACAAAAGCCCAGAGAGTGAATAAAATGGAACACTTAAGAGGTGCTAACTTAATAGTTGGATTTAAAGCACATATTGTAGATAAATATTTTTTAAAAGTTGAAAGAATAATTGGAATTAAATTATTATTAAAATGATTATAAGTGCTAAGAATGAGGACTTTTAATTTCTAAAAATATGATATCTTGCTAAAGGTTTTTAATTGAACACAAGATGGAAAGAAGTATTTATTACATCCATTTAACAAATAATAGCATTTCACATGTTTTTAATATTTTCACCACTACTAGATTTTTTCAAGTTTTTTTTTTTTTTTTTTTTTTTTTTTTTTTTTTGCTTTTTGGGTCACACCCGGCAATGCTCAGGGGTTACTCTGCACTCAGGAATCACTCCTGGCGGTGCTCGGGGGGACCATATGGGATGCCGGGGATCGAACCAGCGCCCGACATGGGCCGGCCGCGTGCAAGGCAAACGCCCTACCCGCTGGGCTATCGCTCCGCCCCGATTTTTTCAAGTTTTAAAGGGTACTTTTATTTAATCAAGTAGAAATAAAAGCAAATGAAGTCTGACCCTCTCATTTAAATGCTACTTAGAAAATTGTTTCTAAAACTGTTCTCAGAAGATTGTAATTTTAGTCCAAAATTAACAACAGTTGATGGTATTACTATTTATTCAGTTACTTCATCTTAACTCCTTTACCTAATCCTTTTGCTACTAAATTCAGCACATAAAGCTGCTGGCTAGAAGACTCATGCTCTCTGAAAGTAGGAATTATGTCTGAATCATTATTAACTCCAATATTTAGCAATACTAACTGAATATGTGTGCTACATACCAGTTTAAAAGCATAAAACAATTACATGACCTGAGTAATGCTAAAAATTCAAAATACAGAATCCTTTCTCGGGCTTTTCTCTAAACCTATAATTTTTATATTCAGAAATTTGTTAATTTGCAAGTGAAAGAAACAATGCTCTTCAGATAAAGGAACTCTTTGGAAAGAGTCACAAATTCCAATGAGCACTTAAACTCTTGATCCTCAGAAAATGAAGCATCATACAAAAACTACAGCTAAAGGCCTTGAGGGTCATTTTCTGCTAATCTCAATTGTGCCTCAAATTTTAATGTCAAAGCCATAGTGGGGAGTTTCATTGCTGCTTTGATCAGGTTGTTGTCCTCAATTTAACATAAGTAGGGGGTAATAAAATGAATAAAACACAGGTACTGGGAGGAGATATTTGGGTGCATTCAGCTAACCCAGAGTATGACTTCTCTAGTATTCCTGTCCAAATTCCTGTGTCAAATTCTCAGTGTTCTACATTGATTCATTTTGCCCCCAAAAAATAAGTTGTCTCAAGTAGGGAAATTTTCATCATTTTAAAGGTGAAGAAGGCGCCAACAAAGGCTGAAATCATATACTCATTGGTATATGATCTATTTCTCATATATGAGTCCCCAGGTTCATCCCCAACACCATAAAAAATAATTAAAACGAGTCTATCTTGGCCTTAATTGAATCTTTAAGAAAATAAAAATGAAACTGAGGTTACCGAAAATGATTTGTGCAAGATTATCTTGTGATCCCTTAGCAAATCATGGACTGAAATCCAGGGTTTTTTATTTAAAACCTCTGAGTCTATTTTATTATCTCATACACTTAGAGTTGAAAACATGATTTTTTTTTGCACTAAGTCAGATCTTGGCTTAGCAGTCAGATTATGAACCAGTTCATCCCACATCTATTTTTGCTCTCTCTCTTCAAGTTCCAACAGTGTAGATTATGGGTTTGGTCCTGGGAGGTTCCCAGTAAAACGTGCTGACTGATTCCATAAAACCTGTGCTCCACCCATCTTGTTAATGTTCATTTCACAGTCTTTTCACAGATGTAGCAAATTCCTTCTTTTTATTAAAACAGTCACAATTAGGTTTTAACTCTGCCATCACCTCTAGTTCCTGGAGACTTCCAGTACCTGCACCAATATTTGGAAAATTTAATCAAATTTTTTAAATCATTTTTGTGTATTAAAATGTGCCTATTCAGGATCAAGAAGTGAAAAATTTCCATATAAACAGCTTCAAATAGGGTGCCCGAGATAATACAGTTGGTACAGACCTTTCTTGTATGTGAGGACCGGAGTTCAATCCCTGACTTTCCGTATGGGTCCCCAAGCAGTGCCAGGAGTGATTCATGAGTGCGGAGTCAGTAATGAATCCTGAGTACAGTCATATGTGGCCCCAAATTACAAAACAAAACAAACAAACAAAAAAACAATCTAAAGTAGCCTAAATCATAATCCCAGTGGCATAATAGAAGAGAAAACTAAACAAGACCGGTATTCATAGTCTGTGTTATGTTTACAAAAGCATTTGGACCATCTGCCCCCCCATATCAAAACCAACCTATCAACTTCTCTACGTAATATTAAACATCTACCCACAATAGATATACCTACAAAGGACCAGCACAAATCCTATCTAACAAATCCTCAATTTGTGTAGCAGATCTTTTTCATCTCTCCTGGGGACCGGATCACTATAACGATTCAGCATGCCCTTCTATCACCAAATTTTATCGTATTATTTCATCATATATGCATCTCTTTAATTTTTAATTATGTTCTCTTTTCCCATTAACAACACTCCCTAAATTTATCTATTTCTCACTTGTTTTTGTCTCTTAAACAATGGAAAACTTTTATTATAAAACGGAAAACTAGTTGAAGTTGTCTCCCTGTATAAGAAAACCTTTTATAATACAATGAAAAACCTAGATGAAGTTGTTTACTGTCCCTATACACACATCCCTTCTATCTCAACATTACGTGCTATTGATACATTTCTGAAAATTAGTAATAGTTAACTGAGACATTAATGCTTGGATTTACAGAACTCCATCATACAAATCCCTGGTAACTTCTTTAACAGAAAGATCCCAATGAAAATTCATTGTGCAAATACCTGAAAGTTGAAGTCAAACAGCATCTCTAGGTTATAACTATCTGAGCTCCAGAAATTACTTGTATTGTGAGCCCTAGGGAAGCCAAAATGATAAATGACCAGAGAGCATGCAAATTGGTAGTGATCAGAGAAGTGGTTGGACAAATTCTATAGTTCCTTTGATCTAAATGTTAGGTAAGTTTCTAGATGCGAAAAATAAAGCAGAGAAATCAAAGTTCTGACTTGTATCTGGCTTTTGTTTTTTTCTTAGTTATCAGCAGTGGGACAGAGCTTAGAGATAGTGTTTTGGTTCCAAATCTGCCATTGACCCTTATAAGTCACTCTGGTTACCTCAAATGTATAACAATAACTTTCTATGTTTAGTTTTTAAAACATATAGAGAATTACACTACAGTACCATGGCCCTTGAACAAAATAGGATGCAAGTCTTCAGATGCATTTATACATGATTTTCTACAAACAAATAATGTAATGAATTAAGTCCAGAATTAAAATTCTACTTTCTCTTATTATGTTTCTAAAATACATTCTCTAGTTTTATGAGAATATATTATATAACAAACATATAAAGTATGTATTCAAGAATTATCAATAAAATCCAGACAAGTTCTGGTCTTGCAACTCAGAGCTTTCATTTGTCATTCTATAGATTTGAAATCATTTTAATTTATTTTTTTTCAGATGTATCCATTCTTACCTAGAGAACTCCATCAAACTAAGCTTAATTCTTCCCATCAGACTATGAATTTTCTTAACTCCTTTTCTTTCTGTCTGCTGTTTTACAAGGTGCATATTCATTTCTCACAGGAGGTAGACTTGTATAACAAAAATCAACAAAAACTAATGGATAAAACAAGAATAAGAAGGTGCAGTAGAGGAATAAAATGAAAGGAGCTATACTGCCTCTCTGGACATTCTTTCTCAATCTAGTTTCAACTGTTCTTAGTCTGTTTGCCTTAATTATTCCTTCAAATTGACTGTTGAGTTCATTTTATGGTTTTTAAATATTTATTAATTATATTTTCCAAATGCAGAATTTTAATTTAGTCTTCCTATGGATTTGATATAATGCTATATTTTATTAAAGTAAGGGAAGAAAATTCACAGGCATGTAGAAGTTAAACACACACCTAAATAACAAGTAGGTTGAACAATGAATCAAAATCAGTTTAAGAAAATACAAAAACAAATAAAACATCAAAATGCAACATAATCATTAAGACATGACCCATACAGCAGTGATTATAGAGAGATGTACTGTTTTAAAAACCTATATAAAAATTACTACTACTATTTTTTTTTAATTCTGATTTTAAAACTATCATAAGCACCAAGCCTGGCAAGTTACCATGGTGTATTCGAAATGCCAACAATGGACCTCATTCCCAATAATGGAGACGTTACTGGTGTCTGCTTGAGTAAATCGATGGAGAACAGGAAGACAAGTGATACAAGTGAATACAAATCACATGATAAAGAATATAATTTCACATTAATGTCATAAATTGCATTACCCACTGAAGAAATGGCAAATAAACCCTAAACAAAAAAAAAAAAAAAGAAAAGGAATAGGTATATGAAACTTGAGTGGGGAATAAATAAAATAAATATAAAACTAATAGGAAAAACAAAAATGAAAATATTTTAGAGACCAACAAAATGGGTTAACTTCTAATAATGCTAACCAAGAAATAAAAAAACTCTACTAAGATAAGTTAAAAGAGCCAAATACAATAAATTTTTACAGAAAACTACAATAGAGAA
Organism: Cryptotis parvus; assembly: GCA_021461705.1. Lineage (NCBI taxonomy): Eukaryota > Metazoa > Chordata > Mammalia > Eulipotyphla > Soricidae > Cryptotis > Cryptotis parvus. Next base: position 42,853 of record JAJIBD010026525.1, read on the forward strand.
AAAATAAGATTATATAAACCTTGGACCTATGCAGTTCAGCAAATTATATCACTTATCACTTACCACTTGTCTTCCTGTTCTTCATCAATTTGCTCAAGCAGGCACCAGTAACATCTCTATTTGTCCCTGTCGCATGCAAGTGTAGCCAAATGGCATCTGCTTGCTCCAGGTACATGAAGAGCCTCTAACCATTCGTCACGTTTTCGACGAAGAAAGCTGACCATCTCATAGGTGGGAGACCATGCTCTTTTGATGTCCCATGGGATCCAGTCAGTAACAGCTCTAGTACAGAGGTCATCCCTAAATCGCATTATGTGTCCTGCCCATCTGATTTTCATCATCTTGGCAAACGAGACAACATTCTTGATTCTTCATTGCCAATGGAAGTCGGAACTCCTGATTCCTTCTCTCACTTGAATGAATCATGATACTCCAAGCATGAACCTTTCAATTCCTCTTTGGGCTAAAATATATATTTATCAAATGGATTCAGAAGAAAGAAAAATATGAATAGCTTCATAATAGACGCAAAAGAATGTTATCAAATGAAAGGACCACAAAAATAAAAACCATGCAATGCATATAATGAATGAAAGATGAATTTATCACATATTTTAAAAACTAATGCTTTTATTCACCAGCTATTCAAAACCAGGAGAGGAGAAATACTTTCCAATCCATTATATAAATATAGTAACATATTAGTGTTAAAACTACATGAGAACATAACATGAAAAATCTACATGCCAATTTTCATTGTAAATAGAGAAAAACTTCTCAACAAAATTCTATCAATACAAACGTAGTGACAGATTAAAAATATTGTACAGCATCATTAAGTATGTTTTATTTCTGTCATAAGGGGTTACTTTAACATTTAAAAATCAATTAATATTATATAATATATTCATACAATAAAGAATAAATTTACGTGATACTTTTTAACAGACACAAAAATCATTTGACACCCTTTCATGCCAAACTCATTTCATGCCAATACCTTTCATGCCAAAAACACTTAACAAAAGAATGGAAGATAGTTTTCTTTCTCAATCTGATAAGGGGATCTATTAAAAGCTTATAGCTAGTATCTGGTAAATAGTAAGACAAGTTTTCCTCTAAGATAAGCAACAAGAGAAAATTACTCTTGCCAATTTCATTGAACATTGTTCTGGAGATTCAAATCAGTTCTGTTAGAATAGAATCTGAGAGAAAATACATGCAATGATCAATAGGTTCACAGAAGGATACCCAACATTATTTTTAGATATTTATAAATAAAAATCACAATGAGATATCATTTCACAGACATCTCCATGCTTATAGTCATATGGATATTAGCAATTGTTGAAGTCGTACTGAGTTTGGACATCTTCCCTGCCCCCTGTCGTAGTAAGCTTCCTAACTAAAGACCAGTTCTCAGATTCTGTTGTCTTTGGCATATTTATTATATTCTTGCTGTTATTTATATCCCACTTATGAAGGCTATCTTTTCTATCCATCTGACTAATTTCGCATAGCATAATGCTTTTAATATTCATGCACATATCACCAAAATCATATGATTTTTCTTTCTTATAACCAGTTTTCCATTTTGTTTATGGACCTTAGTTTCCTCATCCAGTCATCTATTCTCAGATACTTGATGAGTCAAGATATTGGCTATTGTGAACAGTGCTGCAATGAATATAAAAATGCATGTCTTTTTGAATACAGTTTTGGGTCCCTGTACTAAAAACCAAGAAGTGTGATTGCTGGATTATGTATGTGGAAGCTTAATTCTTTATTTTTTGAGAACTGTCATTAAATTTTTTATTCACAATTACCAAAACTATGGAAATATTCATTTATTAATGAATGTCCAGATAAAGCATGTCATAGCCATACTAAGGAATAGAAATTGATAATAAAAAAGTGATTGAAATATGTGTGCATTCTAAAGCTCGGGAGTATATATTGAGGACATCTTTATATATTAAAGAGAGGTCAATAAGTTATACATAAAGGAATCAAATATCACATGATTACTTTTATGTTAAATAACAGAAAAATATATATAGCTAAGAAATAGATTAATGTTTATTTAGGAAGTGATACAATCAATCATGTAAATAGAATAGAAATAATGTAAACCATATTTTTCCTATAATACTAGAATCCACTTTTTAGCAACTCTCACAACATAACCTTTTGAACTATAACATAAACAATGTGTGTACATAACTAAAGTAATATGCTATATCACTTGATCACTTGAATCCGTTATTCATCGATTTGCTCTAGCGGGCGCCAGTAACATTTCCATTGGACCCTGTCACGTGCCAATGTAGCCCAATGGCATCTGGTTGATTCAGGAGTATAAAGAGCCTCAAACCGTTCCTTCAGGGTCTTGATAAGGAAGTCTGACCATCTTGTAGGTGGGCGGCCACGTGATCTTCATTTTGGCAGCCTAAGATGGCCGTGAAATTTTATCAGGCACTGCTTGTTCACCTTTCTTACTGCTGCCGTATTAAGGGCTCTTTCGGGTCAGGAAAATAAACATTTCTGTTACTGGTTTTAGCATATTGAACATGCATCGGACAGCTTGCCGGGCTCTGCCATGCGGGCTATATGCTATATAACGGAAGTATTTTCATTTTGCTAAACGAAAGTCTCTTCATTGGTAATCACCAAACTTTTCCATTACTGAGTTAGCACGACATATTGGTGAAATATTTACTTACAATACAGATTTACTTTTTCTGCTTGACATTTTACCTAGTATAATTCCCACAGCAACTGATCAGGATTTTTAGGTCATATTATAAGTACAGGTCACCCAAGTATAAAGAGAAGAAAAGGAAGCATAAGAATGTCTTCTTTCACTTTATTTTAGAGCCTTGGGATGTCATGATATGCACTTGGCTTTCTAATATGTTTTTCATCACGGAAATTCAGAACCTCAACTATTATAAAATGATGCCCAAAATTCATTTGTTTCCATTAGTCACCATTCTAGACTTTTTATAATTTTCAAAAAAAAATGAAAAAAGAAAATTTTGAATGTGCTTAGAGGAAGATGGATAAACAGGAGTGGAGAAGTAGATTCAAGATAACTATGGTCTTGCATCACTCACATAATAACCAGATCCAACATACTTACGCCAGGCTCTGAAGTACGCCTGGTATAAATAAAAACACTCCATGAATTAAATGCTTATTCAAAGAATCCATGAATTGGATAATAACATGACAACCATGAGACTTAATTTATAGACTCAGTTTTGGAGAAATATTTGCATTTTCCAGATTCAATTTCTTATTTATTTTTAAATATGTTGTTACTGTTAAATGTTAAAGTTATATATTATTGCATACTTTTGGATTATTAAAATAATCTTAGTTTTAGGCCCCATAAAGCTTTCAGATGTGTAGTTTCTCACCTTGACAACTGTATATATCACACTGTTCCTACCACCACATGTCCAAGCAATATACAACACAAACTATTGTTTTCCAAAACCTATTCACCCACTCTGTTAGCAACATTTCTGTTGTTAGAGTCTGGAATTTTATTTGTTCCCTTTTTTGTACTTTGTAGCATTATACTGCAAAAATTAATGAAATAACCAAGCATTTGTATTTTCCCTTCAGATTTACTATGTCAATTAGTATCATCCCTGCAATATCACACAGGGTCCAGCAAATGACAAACTTTGTGTCTTTTTAGAAATATTTTTATTGAAATGCATTGCATTAGATTTTATAAATGCTATGTATTCATCATTATAAATCAATATCAGCATATACTATAAAAACAGTAAGTATAATTTTTCAGTTTGAGGATATAAGTTCTAGCAATAGACCCCATTTTTATTGGACAATATGGCTTAAAACTGTACTCATATAGCCGGAGTGATAGCCCAGTGGGTAGGGCGTTTGCCTTGCATGTGGCTGGCCCATGCCGGCCGGGTTCGATCCCAGATATCCCATTTGGTCCCCGAGCACCGGCAGGAGTAATTCCTGAGTGCAGAGCCAGGAGTAACCCCTGAGCATTGCCGGGTGTGACCCAAAAAAGCAAAAAAAAAAAAAAAAACTGTACTCATATTATTGTTTTATATTTTCAATGCTACTTCACCTCCCTCACCAAAGGACACTCCCCAAAATTGTCCCATTGTGTCTTTCCCCAAAATAAACTTAGGCCAAAGAAGAGTTAGTCTTTTTTTCCCTCAAGGTTAAAAAAAGGAATATTACGTAATAAGGCAGAAGGCAGGATTGGAATTTCAGAGTAAGAATGACATCAGATATAACTTCTAACACTTGTTTTTTTTTTTTAAAATCTGGAAGAAGCAGCTTTTCTAACTGCACAGTGACAAACAGCAGCTTTGGAAACAGGTTAGGATACCCTAAAATTAAAGATTTTTGTTGTTGTTGGGGGCAACACTCAGCAGTGCTAAATTTCTGACTTGATTGATACTCAGGAGTAAACTCTGGCACTTAGGAGACTATATATACTACCAGGATTCAGAAAAAGTTTAGTTGCATGTAAGGCAAGTACCTTATCACCTGTCTCTTTTATCGAGTCCCTGAAAATAACAAGATTTTATTTGTTCGTGTGTGTGTGCATGTGTGTGTGTGTGTGTGTGTGTGTGTGTGACTTTCATCACTTGTCTTCCCATTGATCATCGATTTGCTCGAGCAGGCGCCAGTAACATCTCCATTCAATGGGAATGAGGTCCATTATTGTTACTGTTTTGGGCATACCCGATATACCACAGATAGCTTGCCATGCTCCTGCTGTGGCTCTGGGTTCATCCCAGGGGTCCCAGTCTTTCTGTATGTCAGACCATCAACCAACCATGGCCCACAGGCAGAGCTCTGGGCCTGTCTCCTGCCTACCACCTGTTGATGCAGCCGGACACTGCAGCCACACCTGCAACACATCAAGGAGCATAGTAGGGTGGTACTGGAGAAAATTTTCCATGCTTTCTGAGCAGTCCCATACATAGTCTGTAGCAATCCACTAGGGATAATGACTTAAAACAAGCTGTGCTCTACAGCACTACAGTTAAGAGACCGTTTTCAAATGAAAGAAGGAATGTTTGGTCATAACTTTTGCACACGGATTTTTTTTCAATTCACTAACAATAAATAAGGCTTCTCTGTTTACATGTCAGGCTTCTATGGAAAAAAAAGTAAAACAAATATTCACAGCTATGCTGCTTTGCTTTCAAGGAGGCATCTCTTGCTAATCATCCAACATAGTAGATGTTTATTCCAGAGTCTGAATACAAAAATTTGTCAAAAGTGTTGACATTGACATATTTGCATAAAAGTTATGACCAAAAAGACAAAAAAATTTAAAGAGAAAAGCCAAACAGGGGGAAAAGCCCAAAAATTCATAACTAGATCAGAAACATGGGTTATAACAGTGAAAATAAAACCATGTGCACTATATATACATATATACACACATATATGTATATGTGCATATATATCATATCCTTTCTCCACATGTCTTTTAACTCATATTGTTTTTATATTTTGATTATTGTGAATAGCACTATAATAAAATATCTATCTATCTATCTGTCTGTCTGTCTGTCTATCTGTCTTTCTATCTGTCTGTCTGTTTGCCTGTCTGTCTGTTTCTCTATCTATCTACCTTTTTGAATTAATGCTTTTATGCTCTTTGGATTAATACCCAGAAATAGTCAGATGATATAACTTGGTTTTAGACATGATGAAAATGTAAACTGGTATAGCTACTATGGGAAGGAATATGGAAATTCTTAAAAATAATATAAACAAAATTACCATATAATCCAGTAAAATTCCACTTGATTATAATTCTTGATGCCTTTGGACAGTTCATCATTGAAGATCAGACTATTCATTCTGTATTGAATTAGATAATGTTATTTAAGGGTCAATCACTAGGAATCAACTGCAAAAAAAAATTAGGCAGAGATCATTCCCTGAAGCAGTTTTAATTTTAGTGGGATACAACAGAAGTAAGTAATGGAACTAAATATACAAGTTGCTGATGAGTTAAAAATCAAAGAAATTGAGTAGACAGGCATAGATATAGATAGATGTACATAGACATACTTGGAAAGATACAGATAGGTGGATAGGTATACATCTATCTCTATCTCCATCCATCTAACTTCAAATATAAACATAACAGTTAATAGGGATTCTAATCTGAAGATATCTGAGCAATTCTATATAGTTAGCTTAACCCCAATTCTGCCACTAATTCACTAAGTGAATATTAGCAAATCTATTCCTCTTTAGGATTCCATTTCATTGTATATAAGAAAATTTCACTCTAGTTACTCTTCTAGATATACTTCACGACATTTCAAGGCAAATAATCCTTATTCAAGGACAAGAGAAATAAAAGCTAGTGGTATAGTTGCCAAAGATGTGGGGAAAAACTGCTGATTATTTTACTTGTCAGTAATAAATATTTTCTTCTATTCAATGTCACTGAAACTCAAGGACAAAGTTTATTTTTGCCTATATTTATTCATAATCATCTGGAACAATTCTATTCCTAGCACTTAACAGATATTCCTTTCTTAGTAAATTTATGTTTTATTTTCCACATGGATTCAAGTCACTTCATTTTGAGTTTGAGAGTTATAACAAGACAGAACTACATTCCACATTCTACATAACAGAATTTGGGAGGGTTTATGGTATGTAAAGTCTAGAGGTTCTCAAATTTGCTTATGTAATTAAGTCACCTGGAAAACTTTGAAAAACGCCAGGGCACTGAGAGGATCATGGTGAGTGAAGTCAATTAGTAGAGGGACAGAATGACCCTTATCGTGAGGTAGTAAAGATGTGTGTTATGGAAGTAAGAGATGGTCTGAGACAACAGAATAGAAGAGTTCTTATATAGAACTAAACTTACCTATTAGGCGTGATACACCAAGAGAGTGAATGAAGGGGAGAGGTGCATAGAGCATTGGTGGACAAAAACAGGCACTCTGGAGGTGGGTGTGGTGTTGGAATGCTGTGTGCATAAAGCTACCATTAACAATATGGTACTGTAATAAAAATGAGGGAGAAAAATCGCAGTGTCACAGAAGATTAATCAGAATCACTAGAAGTTTCATTTTCTTGAAGTAATTTTAATAGAGTGTTACAGTCAACAACTTTGGTTTTGGAGAAAGGGTTTGGTTTTTGACAATTTTGACAATGTACGTCTAGGCTTTACATAGATTTTAGCACTTACTAGATGTGTGCCCTTGAGCAAATGTCTTAACTTGAATCTCATTGTCTATATTAGTAAAGTTGAAAAAGTAGTTGCTACCACTTTCATGCTAGAGCCAGTAGGCAACCCATCATTTATATATTTTTAACAAGATTAATTTTAAAATTTTAAATTAATTTAAAATTTTTAATTAATTTTAAAAAATTTATCCATAAAGGTTTTTGTTCTTACACAATTCTGCACCAATGCTATACAGATAAATACATAAGTTATGTTTTCAAGAGCTAACAATCTTTATCGAAGTCCAAAATATAAAAAGTTAGGAAAGGAGGAGGAGGTAAATAACACTTTCTATTGATAGAATGCCAGTAGCAATTCATCAATGTAAAATATGCATTGTTAGTATAAACATACTAACATAAATTTTAAAGGCTTACAAAACCTAAGTTCTTGGTTTACAAAATCTATTTTTTGTGTAATAAGTAACTCTCAAAATGTAATAGCTTGAAACAACATTATTGTTGCTTCAAGTATCTCAGTATCTCAGTTCTGTATCAGGAGTTTGGGACAGATGCACTGTGGTGTTGACTTCTTAAAAACTGCCGTCAGACTTGTAATCAGCAAGGAATTATCAATCAACCCAGGAATGATCTGCTTCTCAGTTCATTTGCATGATTCTTGATAATATTTGACTTCTAACAAGCTGTTGGACTGAAACATTGATTTCCTATATGCTGTTACCAGAAGTATTCCTTGGTTCTTTGTCACATGGGCCTATTAGAAGGCATTGTATTGCACAAATAACATGGCAAAAGAAGATATTAGCAAAAGATACATTACTGTCTATAGTCACAAAAATTATATTCCATCATTTTTGCTATATGTTATTCAATGTAAGTCACTTGATCACTTGATCACTTGACATCCCGTAATTCATTGATTTGCTCAAGCAGTGCCAGTAATATTTCTATTTGACCCTATCACATGTCAGTGTAGTCCAATGGCATCTGATTGCTTCAGGAATATGAAGAGCCTCAAGCCTCCTTTCCTAACTTTTTGTATTTTGGACTTTGATAAAGGTTGTTAGCTCTTGAGAACATAACTTACGTATTTATCTGTATGGCATTGGTGCAGAATTGTGTAAGAACAAAAACCTTTATGAATAAAATTTTAAAATAGATTAAATGAATGAACATTCAGAGACTTGACGAAGAACTCTGACCATCTTATGGGTGGGCGGTCACGTGATCTTTTGCTGTCCGTGGGATACAATCGGTAATGGCTCTAGTCCAGTGGTCATCTCCAAATCTCATTACATGTCCAGCCCGTCTGATGTTCAATGCCTTGGCAAACGAGGTAGTGTCCCTGGCTCTGGAAAGTTGACGGAGGTGAGAACTCAGATTCCTTCTCTCACTGGAGTGAGGCATGATATTCCAAGCATAGATCTTTCGATTCCTCTTTGGAAGATCCGAATGGCGTTCTCATGCTGCTTTTGTAGGGCCCAGGTCATTGAGGCATATGTTAATGAAGGGAGAACTGTGGAGTCAGCGAGATATGCCTGGTGATGACATAGTTCTAATAACACCAAACATTAGCCAAGCGGCACAAATGCCGGCTGACTTCAATCGAGAACGTGGAAAGATAGGTCTACAGCTGAATCTCAAAAAGCTATGTTCTAATCTGCCATTATTACCATTTCCCACATTTAGTAAAACACTGGTATCTCTAAATATCTGCAGGGCTAGCCACAATGTGTAAAATAAGAGGGAGAGAGATGCAGAGACAGAGAGAGACAGAGAGAGAAAGAGAGGAAACTGGGGTACCTGCTATTAAGGCAGCATGGGGGTGGGCGGGAGGGGGGGGGGTACATTGGTGGTGGAAATGGGGCACTGGTGGAGGGATGGGTGCTGGTATACTGTATTACCAAGAACCAATTATGAACACCTTTGTAATTGTATGTTTCACGGTGGTATAATAAAAAAAATAAAAAAAAAAAAAAACTATGTTCATAAAAAATAAACTAGTTCCAGAGGCCCCATTCACTCTCAAAGGAACAAACATCTCTGAATGCAGCAGTTATGTGTAAGAACTCAACATGATGAATGACCTAAAACCTGAGCTGCGCAGGAGGAAGAGAGCCCCATGGAATTTCCAAAAGCATCGAAGAAATAGCTAAAAAGGACAAAAAATTCAATGTAAGTACATAGTGAAATCCAACTTACATTCAAATTGGCTGTCCAAACAAAGGAATGGCTGAAGGGAAGGTTTGGTGAGTAAATCATATCAAACACAACCTAGTACAGTAGTTCTCTAAAATGTTTATTTCTATAAATCAAAATGCAATTGTTTCTTCTCCAAAGAGAATCCAGCTGAAGTGTTAGTATTGCATTCTTCTCATTCACAGTCATGCATTGCTTAAGATGGGAATCTATTTGGAGAAAGACATCCCTGGCATCCTAACCATATGTAATTCTCAAATAGTACATCTTTAGTTTATACATTTAGGAAGGCATCCTCAAGGAGGAACTAGGCCAATATGACTCTTATGCTTGCATGGCATACTTGCAATATGTTACGGGTTATTTGGCCATAAGAATTTGGGGACCCCTGTCACATATGTAGTAAAAATGCCATCATTTATAACATGATTATATTTGATGAAGCAACAAATTCCACTTTTCTCCATAACTGCACTAGGGTCTTTCACTTGCTAAGTCTATTCTAAGAGGTATCATGGCTCTAAAGTCAAAGGGGTAATTTTTTAGGTAAATGACTTATTGTTTATATTTTATATATTTTTTGTTTTTTTATTAAACATTTTATTGCACCACCGTGAAATATATAACGTTGCTCATGTTTAGAGATTTCGGTCACATTGTGTTCCAGCACCCCACCCTCCACCAGTGCCCATTTCCCACCACCAATGTCCCCAATTCCCTTCCCACTCCCATAGCCTGCCTAAATGGCAGGTTATCTCTTTTCTCTCTCCCTCTCTTTTCCTTCTCTTATACATTGAGGGTGGCACTACATACACTTAGAGGCCATCATGCGCATTTTTTCCTGTATTTAATGCTCAGTTCTAAGTTGGTATTAGCCCTTTTGACATTTATTTACACATGTTCCCTTCTCTGTCTTACCTAACCTCCACTTTTGGTAAGACCACCTGATATATTTATATCATGCAAATAAGTTCAGTCATTCTATATCTCTCTCTTTCCTTCTGACTAATTTCACTCAACATGATCCTCTCCATGCCCATCCATTTATAGATTTCATAACTTCATTTTTCCTACAGCTGCATAGTATTCCACTGTGTAGATGTACCACAGTCTCTTTATCCAGTCATCAGTTGTCTGGCATACTGGTTGTTTCCAGGTTCTGGCTATTGTGAATAGTGCTGCTATAAAAATAAAAGTGCAGATCCAAAACGGTAAAAGCAACAAGTGCTGGCGTGGATGTGGGGAAAAGGGACTCTCATACATTGTTGGTGGGAATGTCGACTTGTACAACCTTTCTGGAAAACAATATGGACATTCCTCCAAAGACTAGAAATTGAGCTCCCTTTTGACCCAGTCATACCACTCCTGGGAATATACCATGGGAAGACAAAAACACACAGCAGAAACACAATCCTCACTTTTATATTTATTTTTAAAATGATAATGATGGGGCCGGAGAGATAGCCCAGCGGGTAGGGCGTTTGCCTTGCACACGGCTGGCCCATGCCGGCCCAGGTTCGATCCCGGCATCCCATATGGTCCCCGAGCACCGCCAGGAGTAATTCCTGAGTGCAGAGCCAGGAGAAACCCCTGAGCATTGCGGGTGTGGCCCAAAAAGCAAAAAAAAAAATGATAATGGTTTGTTAATGATTTACAAAATAGCATAAGTTTGAGGAGTAAAGATTCACACCTTTGCATGTTATGTCTCACTGCTGCTACCACCAAAGTACCAGTGCCATTTCGATGATCAAATTTACCAAGTGGCAATTTCAAAATGAAGGAAGTCATATTTGCCTCCCTCCATACAAACTGCACCAGAAAGTGAGGAAAAGAAAGTCATTTAAAAAATATTATAGTAGAGTGCTCTATGATAGTATTTATATAACATTGGGAAGCTTTGGGTTACTATGGATAAAGTTTAAAATATTTTCACTTGTATCACTTGTTCACTTGTCTTCCCACTGTTCATCAATTTGCTCGAGTGGGCAAGTAACATCCCCATACGTCCTGTCCTGTGATACTGTAGGCCAAGGGCATCTGCACACCCAGGAACATGAAGAGCCTCAGACCATTCCTTCAGGTGACAGGAATGAGGTCTATAATTTTTACTGGTTTTTGACATATCAAACATGACACGGGTAGCTTGCCAGGCTCTGCCGTGCAGGTGATATACTCTCTGTAGTAGACTCTCTTCTGGTGCATTTACTGGCAAACCGCGTGGCCACAAAGCAAAAGGGAGATATTGGCTTTTCTCTTGGGTGGAGCTCTGATGAGCTGTGGAGTCTGGATGTGGAAAATGACTTCCCTCATGGTGTGGGGGTTTCTCTGGCTTCTTGTGAGGCTCTATTGGGATGGTGGGCCAGGGCTAGAATCCACCTTCCCTCCTGGGCACCTCATGATCAGCTGAGCACAGGGAGAGCTGGTAATGTATGTTGGATTAAGCGAAAATATGAGGACAGCAAAGTATATTTTTAAAAAGTAAAATAAAGATTTTCTAAGAAGACTAGGACTCATTTCCAAAATACTTACTGGACGTACTAAAATAAGCCCCTCAATGAAAGCTGTGAAGCACCATAAATATGCAGAGCTGCTTCATCATGGAGAAGTCGTATTTATGTTGTACTGCTATAATGCCATATATTTTAAGTTAAAAAATAATTATTGCTTACTTATTCCACACAACCCTTGAAGAAAACGGTTACCTCTCTCCATTTCATTAGTATAGAATCTGAAGCCCATACTGATTAAAGGACTTGTCTATGAAGCTTTCTTGTCAAGTCAATAGAGACACTATACTGCAAACACTTGCTGAAGACTGCAGCAAGACAAACATTCCTCACCTGAGGTTGTTCTTGTTTGAAGGACCATGTGAGTACAAGCTGGGCCGGTGGCACAGTGTGGGGAGATCTTACAGTGAACAAAAAAGCCCTGGAACTCACTCCCATCCCTACAGGAGGTGCCAGTACAACACCCACAGAATTCTGCAGGGGCTACAATAAAATGTTATGTTACTTTACTATTGTTTATATCTCAGCCTGATGTTATAGGGATGCTGGGACTGTGGGGCCCCAAACGGAGCTTAGGAAGTCTTGGGGACCCACCCGCAATTCTCGACCAATCAGTTCACTGATTCAGGTAATGACCTGAGGATGTGATGCTGCTGCTTGGGTCCTGTAGTAGGTCTAGGGGATACCTGGGTCACCCTGGCAGTGCTGGGAGCCTGCAAGCTACACAAGTGCTCAGAGTCCACCAGAGCTGCACCGAGCAATGCTTGAAGACCACATGGTGTGAGGAATCAAAATCAAATTGCTTCTATACTAACTGCTGTACTAGCTCTTGGCCCCTTTTTACTCTTGTATTAATTTTTATCCATTAACTATCTATGCAAAAGTATCTCTTAAAATCAGGAAACGCAGAGGCTGGGAAATGGCTCAAAAGACTGAGCACAGGTTTCACACAAGGGCACATTTGAGCTCCAGCACTGTGCTCTCAAACACCTCTGATGTGTTCCAAAATAGAGTGAAAAATCAGAAAGTTCATTACAGATCACCATTAAAAATACTTTATGGAATAGGGAGTTAGACAGTGGTTACAGTGCCTGCCTTGAGTATAGCCAATCCCATTCAATCCCCAGCACTGCAAGTGGAGTAAGTTCTGAGCACTGTCAAGTATGGCCTCAAAACAAACAAGAACAAAACCCCAAATTTAAATTTTAATATTTATATTTTAGTGACCTCTTCAGTGATATCAATCTTCATATTATAGCTCTAAAAAAATTAACCAACAGGGGCCAGAAATAGCAGGTTGAGCACAGGCTTTGCAAACAAGAGACCTGGGTTTGATCCCAGCATCACATGGTCTCCAAGTACTTGCAGGAATGATCCTCTCCCAACCCAGATTTCCACCAGGTACTGGATCAAAAAAAAAGAAAACCCAAAATAACCTTAAAACAAAAGCAAAACCCCATTTTTTTTCAAGTCTAGAAATAGTGGGTCAGGGATGTAATTCAGCTATAAAGCATTTACTAAATACAGGTAAAAACCTGGGTACAACTGAGACCAACACCAGAAAAAATACATAAAAGTTTCTAGAAATTCTCCTGCAATTACATAGGAAATGGGGCATTTAGTCAATAATTTCTACATCCCTTGGGGCTGGAGTGATAGTACAGAGGAAATGTGTTTGCCTTACAAGCAGCAGACCCAGGTACAATACCTGGCATCCCATATGGTCCCTCGAGCAGTGCCAGGAATAATTCTTAAGGAGTAACCCCTGAGCATCACCAGGTATGAATAAAAAAAAAAAGAGAGAATTTCTACATCTCGGTAAGAATTGTTTTTTCAAGCAATGTATAAGTATAGAATGAAGTTCTAACTATCAGAGCCTTATAATTTAATTACCAGACTCCTTAGTCTCGAAGACTTTCATGTCAGTACAGACCAAGCACATCAGAAGCTTTTAGTTCCACTAAATGTCCAGCTTACAGGGCTGGAGCGATAGCACGGTGGGTACGGCATTTGCCTTGCACACGGCCAACCCAGGTTCAATCCCCAGCATCCCATATGGTCCCCTGAGCACTGCCAGCAGTAATTCCTGAGGGCAGAGACAAGAGTAAGCCCTGAGCATTACTGGTATTACCAAAAAAAATCATCAACAACAAAAAATCCAGTTTACAAGGTAGGGGCATAATTGTTCCAGCATATAAATCCCAGATAATTGTGCAGATTTTCCTAATGGGTAGAGGATCAGAAATCAGAAAAATTTAATCTCCTGTTATACTACTTGAAACAGAGTATGAAGAAATTCACAACAAGGGCATAGTCAGAAACAATAAACACTTGGTGGGGGCTGGAGCACGAGTACATGTGGTCAGGCTCTAGCTCTTTGTGGCCTGGGTTCAAACTACAGCACCCTTATGGTCCCCTGAGCCCTGCCAGGAATGGTTCCTGAGTAGAGCCAGGAGCAAGTCCTGAACATTTGGCGGTGGGACCCAAACACTTAAAAAAAGATTTTGATGATAATCAAATAAAGAGACTGGCAACCTTGAGAACAATAAGCTAAAGCAGAAAAAAAACAGTTTGGAGGAGGCACCATATTACTATGCCCACCCTGTGGTGGGCGTAGGAAGTGTAGCCTCAACAATTATTTCTGTAAAAGGCCTACAATTTAATTAGATAAAACTGTGAAGCAGCTTATTCACCCCTATATACTGACAAGAATAACAAAGCAATCAGCTGGCAGTCAGTAGCTGCTAAGAGCTGGGCACAAAACCAACTGACGCAAGCAGCTTGAGTTGTCAGGAGAAAGAACCAATGGGTTCTCAACAACAGTCAAGGTGGGGTGACTTTACAAAGGCCCAAGTCTGTGTCCCCTTCACAGGTGTAATCCAATAGTGACTATATATCACTAACATAATACAGTCACTAATAGAATACGATAGTGACTCCAGAAAAAAGAAACTAATGCATATGTACCAAACTATCGAAAAGGAATTTGTCTTATCTATATCCATTGGTTTTTCTGTATTTAAACTGTCAGTGCTGCCCTGATGTCCTGAAGGTCCCTTTACTTGTTGACCTGATAATTTCCCAGTACTAACAAATCTGCCAAACACTGCCTGAAATATTTTAAGTAGTTAAATTTTATTTCTATCTTTAAAAAATAGATTTAAATATTATTTCTACATTTAAAGATTTAAAGATTATTTCTATACTGAGGATATATAAAATATTGCTAAATACATAACTTCCATGAAAGGGAACTTTTTTTGTTTTGTTTTCAGGGGTAAGCTGTTGGGCCATGCAAAACAAGGCTGTGCTGAGATTAAACTGGGTTTGACCTGCCAGCAATATGGACCCCAAGTGGAAGTTTGACTTAAAGTATAGATGCAGGAAACTTAAGAGAACTTTCCAGGCTTTGTGTAAATGAAGGTATAGGATACAAGGTACTGAATGGAGAAATAATCACTTTACTTTTATCACTTGTCTTCCCATCCCATCGTTCATGTTTTGCTCAAGCGTGCACCAGTAACATCTCCATACGCCGTGTCACGTGCTAGTGTAGCCAAAGGGCATCTGCTCACTAAAGGAACATGAAGAGCCTCAAACCATTCATTCAGGTCATGGGAATGAGGTCTATAATTGTGACTGTTTTGGCATATCAAATACAACATGGGTAGCTTTCCAGGCACTGCTATGCGGGTGGTATACTCTCAGTAGTAGGCTCTCATCTTGTGCATTTACTGATGAACACTAGTCGTGACCGAGTGGGAAAAATAGTACAATATCTAATTAGATTGAGACAAAGTGGAATGTATTGTAGGTACTGAAAGAGTGAGTGCCAATATTTAGAACAATTACACTGGCAACACGACAGTAAAATATATTAAAATAGGGGTAGCTGATAGTGTAAGGCTACTTGAAATAGGGAGGCCAGTTAGGAAGTCTTTGAACTTGCACAATCAAATCTAGTAAACAGGACTGGGGATGTGGCTTAGCAAAATTTCATTTCTATAAGCATGCCACCTAGATTCAATCTTCAACATTGCAAAAAGTAATAATAAAATAAAACACAAATCAAAATAGGTAAATAGGCCTTTTTACGATCAGGGAGGTGGGAAAAAAGGGAGAATAGAAAAATTGAGGAAACATCTATTTTATCTCTTAGGGAGACATTTGAAAAAGAGTTTCAGCAAGAAGTTGATGACCAAATTTTCACACTTGGTGACTAATCTATTTGAACAAAATAGAGTAGGACTAATCTATTTGTCAGCAAAAATACTTTGAAATATGTGTTAAGTTAATAAATATGAACTGCTAGATTCATTCATCTTTTTAACATGGTTCTTTTATGAAAAAAGCTCCTTATTTTCTGGAGATACCAGGGTTTAGGTGTTACTGTGGATTTTGTTCACTGTTGTTTGTCTGAAGAGATAATGAAAGACAGGGCATGGATTCTAACCAACTGGGAAGATGGAGAAAGCAGAGTTAGAAATCATATTTAGGCTGTTTGATTCTTTCTACTACTTTTTGAAGCTTGAGTCTTTGAGGACCTTGACTGTCATGCTGAGCAGATTTCATTGTACCCCATAGAAAATAAGCAGTTAAGGCAACTTAATTTTTTCCACATCTTTAAGTTTTATTTTGTGAGCTTTATTTTGAGTTGGTTACAATTTTGGAGCTTCAGAGGCATAACTGCTCCATTAATGGATTTAACATAGCATGTCTAATGAATAAGAATACACAAAGATTGCAGGAGAGAGGAATGTCTATTTTCATCCAAGGGCATTTGAAGAAGCCAGAAAGGAATTTAGATTTGGCTCTCAGGGAAGAGCATATGTATTTACTGTACTGGAAAGTCACCATGTAGAGAGGAAAAGAATATTTGGCTGATGATTCAAAAAGCAGCACCAAGAAATATCTCTATGGAGAAAGCAGAAAAGGGGTTGAGAATGAAATAGCTGAATGTTTTAGTTCTATAAATAACCAAGTCAGTACTGAGTATGAGGTTTCCTCTGTGTCCATTATTCAGATTACCTAATCAAAGGTAGATAGTCCACGGATTGTCACACACAACAGCAACCTAGTAATGTTTAACCTACTTAGAAAGTTAACCTGCCCTTTTTTCCCTTATATCTACCTCATATATTTTATTTCCTTTAGTTTTGGGGTCATACCCAGCAGTGCTCAGGGCCTATCCTTGACTCTGTGTTCAGGAATCTCTCCTGATAGATCTCTGGGCCATATATGGTTCTGGAAAGTTTAGCCAGATCAGCTGCATAAGACTTGCCTACTGTACTATCTCCCCAACTCACTTTGTAACTTTTTAAAGGTTCGCTCATTTCCTCTTTCTGTAGAAAGAATATTGGATAAGGATTTGAAGTCAAATCATTTATTTTGGAAGTTATTGCAGGAAGCATAGAGGGAAAATGTAAGAAGAGACAGAGGAAACCCTGCAAAGTGGACTATACAGCAGGTTCTGCTAAGGGTAATTGGGAATCAATGACACTGTACTAATGTGAAATAAGTCTCCAAGTTATTCCAGCTGAGGAGCAAGAAGGCTAAAATATTTGCTCTTCAAGCTTCTGTTAATCATCAGTTCAGGGTTACTGAGCTGATGGGCAGGAGAGTGTCAACTTCCTAATCTTTTTGACCACAGGCATTGAGAGGGATCCCCAGGAGGGCTATGCCCTGAGAATCATAGTTGGAAGATATCAGCATGTGGAAAAATAATTGATGATTAGAGACTGTTGCAATACAGTATTGCCCAGAGCCTCTGTATCTTGCCTGGAGTTATCCCCTGCAGGCCACTTTGTAGATGAAAGGCAGGATGACAGTTTGAGTGTGGCAGTATATCTTACCATGTATTCTATGTTAGCTGGTATAAATATTTTCTCTCATGCTACCACAATCATCATGAAATTAGATAAGATCTTACCAGTATATTTACCTGGTCACATTGGATCTCTAAATAATTAGACCAGAGAGAAA
Source organism: Cryptotis parvus (assembly GCA_021461705.1). Classification (NCBI taxonomy): domain Eukaryota; kingdom Metazoa; phylum Chordata; class Mammalia; order Eulipotyphla; family Soricidae; genus Cryptotis; species Cryptotis parvus. Next base: position 60,768 of record JAJIBD010026525.1, read on the forward strand.
TGCTGTTTGCCTCCAAGCAAGCATGTGTGGCTCCCTAATAAGTCTAAAGGTTTATATACAAAACAACTATGAAGCAAAGATGAGAATCTTGTATAGGCTTGGAGAAATACATATCTGGCTGTAGAATATCCATTGGTACAGATACATGTCCTTCCCCCTATTCTTCCCTGCAGGGGCACTTTTAAGGCATGCCTCGGCTGGTCAATATTAACATTTCAATAGGACTAGGTGAGGTCCTGGGAGAAGTTAATAGAAAATTGACCCTAACTGCTTCCTCTTGGTGTGGGCAGTCTGAATTGAAAAGTTATGAAAGCTGTACCCTCTTTTGCCTTTTGCCTTTTCCCTCTCCTCTCCACCTCTCTGTTCTCTTCTGTGTTGGGCCTTAGCACATGGGGGTGGCCATCTTGGCCTAGGATTCTAAACCTACACGTGACCAGGTGGGCCTAGCCAGGAACCTGAAGTCTGGGCTTTTCCTTTACTGGATTGTATATCTGAACCTGTGAGAGTAAAGCCTTTTGAAACTTTGCTGGAATCTCATGTTTTTCTCTGTCCACCTACTGCTGATTCCCTGGGTCAGAAAGGGATCCCTGGACTCTGCTCCAGGATTTTGTCAGAGCACCCAGCGTTCTCCAACAGAGGCTAGAGTGGAACACTCACAGATTCAGCTCACATCCAGTGTAAAGTTATACCTAGTGTAGAGTTTTCCACAACTGACAAGACTTTTTCTGCTAATTTTTAATTACATCGGGTATAAATCACAATGCAGCTGCTGAAATATACCAGTAAGCAAATCACACATAGTTCCTGCTATTATATTTAAGCAGAAAATATTTTTTGGTTAAGTGAATAATTATAATCAGAGTTTATATTATAAAACATTTCGAATACACAGAAATGTGTGAGATTTTTCTCACACAGAAATGTGTGAGAATTTTCTGATAAACTCCCAATTCACTTGAGAAGCAGTTATTAGTATATAAATATGCTTCAACTTGCTTTGTGACCTTTTGCTGGAAATTTTAAAGTTAAATGCAGGTTTCTCATACTATCCCAATGTATAATGCACTACTTGTAATGATTAAATAGTTATGTTTAAGTCTGAGAACACTCAAAAACACAAGTTAGCTGTACTAGCATCCTACACCAAAATATTAACTTGTCAATTCATATATAATAGGAATAGTGCTAATTTTGAGAGTGAAGAAACTGTAAAAGAGTATAAAGTAGATTCCTACATACTTTAGTGTGTATCTCTTAAGGACAAATCCAGTCTCTGTGTCCGTTTAGTGTGTATCTCTTAAGAAAAAATTCAGCCTCTGTGTCCCACAACAACATTCTTATGCAGAACAATGTGAATGCAACTATTTCTGCCAATAATTACTACCATGTTGACTTTTAATTCAACTGACTCAAAAGAATGCAAAGACCATCTTGTGCCCTATCGAATATTCTAATTTTATGACATGTAACTGCCTGTGGTTATGGGGAATCTGTCTAAACCAGGAATCAAAGATGTCCTTTTATAAACTGCCACAATTTGTTGGCTAATCAGTTTTATCAATGACTATACTGATTGAAACACAGAAAAAAATATATTGGCTCACATAACCTAGATAACTGAAAAATCCAGCTATAAAAAAATAATGATATTAATAAACAATAATGTACAAAGTGCATCAGTCCTGTCTAAAACATTATATACATGTATCTTATAGAAAAACTGACATGTATTAAATGATTTCATTTGCATTATAAATCATAAATATATATATAAATATAATCATATATTCCTCACAACAACTTTACTAAGAAGATTTTCATTCACTATCATAATTTTAAGATAGGATGATTGGGGTATATAAGGACCAAATGACTTGGTTAAAGCAAAAACATAACCTATTAATGAAGAACTGTGATCCAAATTGGGTAAGTCTGTTTCAGCATCTAACTTGAAACAGGTTTTGGTTCAAATACTCATATTATATTATCCGTGCTCAGCCTTGCTCTTTATCATGCTCTATTGCTTTTTCTTCGGATCAATTTTCAAGCAGAGTTTCTTCTAATGATTGAAGCATAACTTCCAATTACTTCACCTTTCTCATAATCATGCAATAGAAAAAATCTCTCTCTCTTTTCAACAGTTCTCAAAATGGAGATTTTCAATTGTGTTTCACTGACTCTTATTAGCATGGTTTGAGCTATCACCTATCTCTTGATATACCATTACATTTTGTTTTCCCTCTAGTAATTTGTTCACCCTCAGACTTGGGACTGTAATCAAATTCCTTTAAATGGATGAAGAATAAGAGAAGCAGGAGGTTTCTTTAGAAGAAAACAATGTTAGTACTAGAGGAATGGGAACTGTGTGCTAAGTTTCAAAACAACATACAAAACTCACCATTGATGGCATAGACCTTAGATTATGTTTGAGTTGTAAAGAGGTTAATTAAACACTGTAATTTCTAAAGAAACCTTTTAGATTCACTCATCTAAATCTACTCAATTTCAGAGAGAGAGTCTGATAGATGAGAAAGAATTTGCTGCAAATGACTGTGAATAGTATATAGAAAAACTGGATGAGGAAATGGAGTAAAGGGAGTATGCCTAGATCACCCTTGGTCCTAGAGTAAAGGAAGGAGCTGGAAAGAAAGCAAGAAGATGAGACAGAAGTGATGAGGCATGGGTCAGGGACCTCCGGTATACAAGAGATGTGGGAGAGTGGTACAGTTATATATTCAAAACATACTCAACCTCACAGAAAACAAGAGCTCTAAACTACAAGCATTAAAATAAAATGTGCCTGTCAAGATGAAAGCCAGGCACCTATACAAAAGAGCAAGGATAACAAATGCTTGTGTGGATGCAGGGAGAAAGTAACTTTCATCCATTGCTGGTGGAAATGTCGACTGGTACGACCTTTTTGGAAAACAATATGGACATTCCTCCAAAGACTAGAAATTGAGCTCCCATTCAACCCAGCCATACCAATCCTGAGAATCAGGGGCATTAGTGGTGGGAAATGGGCACTGGTGGAAGGATGGGTGCTGGAACATTGTATGACCAAAGCCCAACCATGAACATCTTTGTAATTGTATATCTCATGGTGGTATAATAAAATATAAAAAATAAATAAATAATAGATAGATAGATAGATAGATAGATAGATAGATAGATAGATAGATAGATAGATAGATAGATAGACAGACAGACAGATAGACAGACAGACAGAGACAGACAGACAGACTGACGGATGGACGGATGGATGGACAGATGGATGGATGGATAAATGAATGAATGGATGAATAAATGAATGAATAAATAGGAAAGAAAAATATGACAGCCAGGGCTTTGGGGAGTTGAATACTGCAAGGGAACATGGGACACTACTGAAAAGAAGATGACACTGATCGTGGGATTGGAGTTAATAGTATTATATGTATAAAACTCAACTGCCAATGCCTTTATAGATGACTATTTCTTTAATTAAATAAAAGATACTTTGAGAAAACAAAAAATAAGTACATGTGGCCAAAAATGGGTTAAAACTTGAAATTCATCAGCACTTCTTTTCATTTCTATAGCTAGTGAAATGTGAAGCGCCCTGAACTCCACAAAAAAAAATAAATAACTGCTGGCACCAGTCCTTAGTGTTGAGGATGTGGTGCTGTAAGAGAGGAAAGGATTATGATAAAGCTTTTGACCGTATATGAAAAACAAATATTAGATCAACAAATTTTAATAATACCCCCAAAGCATAAAAAAAAGGAATTTTTCAGAGGATCCTCCAAGATTAACCTGAGTCACCACAGGAATGCTAGACAGATGTTTCCAGGTAATACTTGTCTGATGTCATCAAAGTAACTAATGACTACAGACAGCTTCACCTGGCACAGCATCAAAGCTGTTGACAAGCAAGCTAGATGAAGTCCACCCAAGCTCAGCGCGCTGCCTAGATTTGTACAAACTTGTATTGATCTTCATCTTTCAGTCACTTTGAAGTAAACCTTCCTAAGTAATCAACTTAGGAACTATCTCTCCTTTCAGACTTAAAGAAAGTCAAACTATAATCTCTAGAGAACAATTATCAAGGATATTCTGGGTTTGCCACAAATTTTGGCATAGAGGGAAATTATAAAGCATAGAATGGGATAGTTAGCCACAGGCAGGGAGTTGTCAGTTCCATGTGATACTTATATTATTATTTAAGAACAGGAACTCACTGGAACCCTAAGAAAAGGATCTTAGGATAGCATGTCTTATCTTGACTATCTTCTCTATTCTCCTTGGTCTGCCACTTTCTTTTGTTAGCCCCAGTTATAATTGACAATCACCCATGATATCAAATTTCCTTGTAAATTACTAGATATAGACTGCCATTAGGTGAACTACTTATCCTATATAATATTGGCCACCCAGATTTCATGTACAGTCTAGAGATTTTTTCTAGTGAATAAAATCATGGTGCATCAGAGAGATAGTTCCACAGACTAGAGCACATACTTTGCATAGAGAAGTTCTGGGTTGTGAACTCCAGCACTGCATATTTCCTGAACACTATTAGGAGCAGCCAGTGAGAAAAAAAGTATGGAGTAGCTACTGTGTGTGGCTGAATGTGACTCAAAAACTAAAATAAACAAATAAACTGTTATTGTGCATAATGAACTTAGAATAGAGGGAGGGAGAGCCAAAAAAGAATTAGATTCATAACATATTGCTCTCCATCTCCATGTATTCCTAACAGTAGTGCACAAAGTATATCTTATTCTCTCTATATGTGTGGAAATTGTAACTTAAAGAATTAGTATACTTTTTTAAGATTGTCTAGCTTGAGCCCCTGGAGCTAAAGAGTCAATCTATACAACTAAGCATTCATGTTCTCTTTGTACATATATCATTGATGGATGTCCACAAATTTCTTGAAAAATTATTACTAAGATATAAGATCAGCAGAACACCTAAGGAACCCCTTGTGCCTATATAAAATTCTGTGTTATTAAATTAGTTAAACATTTATGCATAATTTATTAATACCATTGTAATATGAAAACCTCTAAAATGTCTTAATCCAGTTTTGCTTGATCAATATTTCTTTATATATATTTCTTTATATATATATATATAAAGCTAAATATATATATATATATATTTCTTTCCCACTTCATCACTATCACTTATTTATCTTTATTGCTAGCAAAAATTTTTACCATCTACCCAAAGAAATGTTATCCCACTGATCCAGATTCACTAGTAATCTCTGTCTCTTCTTTCTCTCATGCTCTCATATGGAATGAAGGATTTTGAGTATAAAAAAAAACAGAGGAAATAAAAAGCAATTCCTCTACTTTGTGTGAATATTGATATCTAACTAATGCAGTACTTAAAGTTAAGTCTTGACAGTCATAGAAATTTCTTGTCTACAGCCATACTACCCTGAATGTTTTCAATCTCGTCATATGAATTTCTTAATTATTTTTATTACTTGAAGTCTCAAAAAATCTCATTGTAATAGTGAGGAAAAATGACTTGAAATTTTAAATTTCTATTTATTTTTTCTATTTCTTTACATTGCATTCCTCCTTTTCAATGTTTTCATTTTGTCCATAAAAGTGTGAGAGGTCATGTACTTGAGTCTTTTTAAGGTACTTAGCAAATAGTGAAAGATATCATATGAATTGTGTAATCAACTCATAAATGCTTCAATATTTCAGGATATCATAGCACATAAAAATCACAAAAAATGATCCAGAAAAATAAAACAGAAAAGGTGTGACTCAAAGATTCTAATGCACAAGGTACAGGTGTGGTAACATGCGAGAGCTTTGTGTCCTCTGATACTAAACAAACCTAAGAAATAATTGCTTCAATATTGCAAGTCTTCTTTAGTTTAAGAAGATGCATAAGAATAACCAAGCCCTGATTCAATTCCTCTGAGATCCACAGAAAACCTCTAGGATTTAGCATAGTATTGTCAAAGTTTCTTCAACTTGTGGCCACAAGACAAGTAAATCTCTTAGTCACTTAACATTCCCATTAAGGTATGCTTTGGCTTCTTCTGAGTTTTGAAATCTTATTGAAGATTGTAAAGATATGTGCAGCCTCATGGAAAATGCCTCACATCTGATGTAGAAGCTTGGAAAGAATTGTTTTAGGGGCTGGAGAGATAGCACAGCCTGAAGGGTGTTTGCCTTGCATGCAGCCAAGCTAGGATCAATCCCTGACATCCCATAAGGTCCCCCTAGCACTTCTGGGAGTAATTCCTAACTGCAGAGCTAGGAGTAAGCACCAGCATTGTGGAGGTGTGAACAAAAAAACAGAAAAAGCAAGCAAGCAAGCAGGCAAGCAGGCAGCAGGCAAGCAAGGAAAGAAAGAAAAGAAAGAAAGAAAGAAAGAAAGAAAGAAAGAAAGAAAGAAAGAAAGAAAAAGAAAGAGAGAGAGAGAGAGAGAGAGAGAAAGAAAGAAAGAAAGAAAGAAAAAGAAAGAAAGAAAGAAAGAAAAGAAAGAAAGAAAGAAAGAAAGAAAGAAAGAAAGAAAGAAAGAAAGAAAGAAAGAAAGAAAGAAAGAAAGAAAGAAAGAAAGAAAGAAAGAAAGAAAGAAAGAAAGAAAGAAAGAAAGAGAGAAAGAAAGAGAGAAAGAGAGAAAGAGAGAAAGAGAGAAAGAGAGAGAGAGAAAGAGAGAGAGAAAGAGAGAAAGAGAGAAAGAAAAAGAAAGAAAGAAAGAAAGAAAGAAAGAAAGAAAGAAAGAAAGAAAGAAAGAAAGAAAGAAAGAAAGAAAGAAAGAAAGAAAGAAAAAGAAAGAAAGAAAGAAAGAAAGAAAGAAAGAAAGAAAGAAAGAAAGAAAGAAAAGAAAGAAAGAAAGAAAGAAAAAGAAAGAAAGAAAAGAAAGAAAAGAAAGAAAGAAAGAAAGAAAGAAAGAAAGAAAGAAAGAAAGAAAAGAAAGAAAGAAAAGAAAGAAAGAAAGAAAAGAGCTCTGCCATTTACTCTGCAATGGGTTCCGAATTTCTCTGAGTGTCTGATATTTCAGCCAAGGTCTGAGAAACCGTTGTGTGTGCATGATCCCTGCGTCTCCGCGGACCCAAACTGCCCCAGGGAAGAGCGGAAACTCCATCAACGGGAACCAAGGCTAACTGCCTTGGTTTCACCACGGAACCTTGGGCCCTGCACTTCCGTAATCATCCCAAAACTCAAAACCGCGCGGACCTTTTACCTACCTATCTTGCATGAGTTACCACTGAACCTTGGTTCCTACATCCTTGCTACCCACCCAAACTCCACAAACAGACCAGACACCTACTAACTGTACTATCCCTTTCATCCAAGACCCCACATTTGCAACCTAAAATAGTCAAAATGGTAAGGCAACGCAAAGTTCCATCCAGCTCTGTGAGTGAAGTCACTAGTCCAGATGAGCCAAGCAATACCAATGAGTTATATAACCTCTCTGATAAGGAATTTCGGAAAGAAATGTTAAGGAGTCATAAGGAATTCAAAGAAGCAATGGAATGCAAACTCAATAAAATACAAGAGGACATGATAGAAGAAGTGAGGAAAATGCAAATGGAAATGACATATATTAAAAATGAGGTAAATGAAATGAAAAACACAGTGGAAAGCCATCATAGCAGAATAATAGCTACTGAAGAAAGAATTAGTGATCTCGAAGACGCGTTCCAAAGATTCTCTACACAACACCAGAAGATAGAAAAAAAGACTCACAATTACCGAACAGACAACAAGAGATAATCGGGATGAAGCCAGAAGAAACAACATACGGATCATTGGGGTTCCAGAAGGGCAAGAAGAAAACCCTGATGAAGAAGAAACTGTCAAAGCCATCATTGCTGAGAAGTTCCCGGAACTAAAACACACTTGCCTCAAGATCCAAGAGGCCCGTAGGATACCTGCTAAAAGAAACCCCAACAAGAATACTCCAAGACACATCTTAATTAAAATGACAAAAACTATAGATAGAGATAGAATACTGAAAGCAGCAAGATCAAAGAAGGAAATCACATACAAAGGAACATCTCTAAGATTTACAGCAGACTTCTCTGATGAAACACTCCGAGCAAGAAAACAATGGTGGGATATTGTTAAAAGGCTGAATGAACTGCAGGCCTCACCAAGAATTCTTTACCCAGCCAGACTCACATTCATATATGAAGGAAAGATACACAACTTCATGGATAAGCAACAACTCAGGAAATTCATGGACTCAAAACCAACCTTAAAAAGAAGGACTGAAGGGTCTACTGTAATCCGACCAAACCCATAAGCACAACAAGCTCAAACAGAAAGATGGCACAAAATCCGATGACAATAATCTCTCTCAATGTCAATGGTCTAAATGCACCAATTAAGAGACACAGAGTAACAAAATGGATTAAAAAATTGAACCCAACATTCTGCTGTCTACAAGAAACACATCTGAATAATCAGAACAAACACAGACTCAAAGTCAAAGGTTGGAAGACCATTCTCCATGCAAACAATTCCTCCAAAAAGGCTGGTGTGGCCATATTAGTATCAGATAATATAGACTTCAGGCTGAAAAAGGTTAGAAGGGACAACGAAGGCCATTTCTTATTACTTAAGGGGTATGTACACCAGGAAGAAATTACACTACTAAACATATATGCACCCAACGAGGGCCAGCAAAATACATAAAACAACTGCTAAGAGACCTCAAAGAAGACATTAACAGTAGCACAATAATAGTTGGAGACTTCAACACTGCTCTATCAACGATGGATAGATCAACAAGACTGAAACTCACCAAGGAAATATTGGCCCTGAAGGAAGAAATGGAAGAAAGAGAGCTAGTAGATATATACAGGGCTTTTCATGCCAAAAAAAGCTGAATACACATTTTCTCTAGTGCACATGGAACATTCTCCAAGATAGACCACATGCTAAGCCACAAAGCATACCTCAATAAAATTAAAAAGATAGAAATTGTGTCAGCTATCTTTTCAGACCATGATGCACTGAAAATGGAAGTTAACCATACACAGAAACAGGGAGTCAAACCAAACACCTGGAAACTGAACAGCTCACTCCTGAACAACAAATGGGTCATAGAAGATATCAAACAGGAAATCCAAAGATTTCTGGAAACAAATGAAAATGAAGACACCAATTATAAGAACTTGTGGGACACGGCAAAAGCCGTGTTAAGAGGGAAATTTATAGCTCTGCAAGCATTCATCAGGAAACAAGAAAGGGCCCACATAAATAACCTGACTACACAGCTGAAGACATTAGAGAAAGACCAACAAAAGGAGCCCAACCCAGGCAGAAAAAAAGGAAATAATAAAACTTAGAGAGGAAATCAATGAGTTGGAAACCAAAAAAAACAATCCAAAAGATTAATGAAACCAAGAGCTGGTTTTTTGAGGAAAATAAACAAGATTGACAAACCATTGGCAAGACTTGTAAGGACAGGGAAAGAGAGAACCCAAATAAACAGAATTAGAAATAAAAAGGGTGACATCACAACAGAAAGCACAGAAATCCAAAAGATCATCAGAGATTACTTTGAGAGCCTGTATGCCGTGAAACATGAGAATCTAGAAGAAATGGATCAATTCCTGAAGTCCTATAACCTCCCACGGCTGAAACAAGAAGACCTCCAATACCTGAATAAGCCTATCACCATTGAGGAAATAGAAACAGTAATTAAAAGACTTCCCAAACACAAAAGCCCAGGTCCAGACGGATTCCCTAGTGAACTCTACCAAACCTTTTAAGGAGGACCTACTGCCAGTCCTGTTCAAGCTCTTCCAGGAAATAGAAGAAACAGAAACACTCCCAAACAGCTTCTACGAGGCACATATCACCCTGATACCCAAAGCAGGGAGAGACAACACAAAGAAAGAAAACTACAGACCAATATCCCTGATGAACACGGATGCTAAGATCTTCAACAAAATACTAGCAAACAGAATCCAAAGACTCATCAAGAAGATTATACATCATGACCAAGTAGGATTCATCCCGGGTATGCAAGGATGGTTCAACATTCGCAAGTCAATCAACATAATACATCATATCAATAAGAGAAAAAATAAAAACCATATGATCCTATCAATAGACGCAGAGAAAGCATTTGACAAGATCCAGCACCCGTTCCATGATTAAAACCCTCCAGAAAATGGGAATTGAAGGGACTTTCCTCAAGATAGTTACAGCCATCTACCAAACGCCCACAGCGAGCATCATTCTCAATGGGGAAAAGTTGAAAGCCTTCCCCTGAGATCAGGGACAAGACAAGGTTGCCCACTCTCACCTCTTTTATTCAATATAGTACTGGAAGTACTTGCCATAGCAATCAGAGAAGAAAAGGACATCAAGGGCATCCAGATAGGCAAGGAAGAAGTCAAGCTATCATTATTTGCAGATGACATAATATTATACCTAGAGAACCCTAAACTCTCTACCAAAAAACTCCTAGAAACAATAGACGCATATAGTAGAGTGGCAGGATACAAAATCAACACGCCAAAAGTCGGTGGCTTTCCTATATACAAATAACGAAAGAGAAGAAAGGGATATTAAGGAAACAATTCCATTCACAATTGTGCCACAGAAAATCAAATACCTAGGAATCAACTTACCCAAGTGTGTAAATCTG